>SJYA01005400.1:0-25314 GCA_006410615.1 Neotragus moschatus
AGCATTCTTTGGCATTGCCTTTCTTTGGGATTGGAATGAAAACTGATCTTTTCCAGTCCTGTGGCCAATAGTGAGTTTTCCAAATTTTCTGGCATATTGAGTGAAGCACTTTCACAGCGTCATCTTTCAAGATTTGTAATAGCTCAACTGGAACGCCATCAGCTCCACTAGCTTTGTTCGTAGTGATGCTTTCTAAGGCCCACCTGATTTCACATTCCAGGATGTCTGGCTCTAGGTGAGTGATCACACCATCATGATTATCTGGGTTGTGAAGCTCTTCTTTGTACAGTTCTTCTGTCTATTCTTGCCACCTTTTCTTAATATCTTCTGCTTCTGTTAGGTCCATACCATTTCTGTCCTTTATTGAGCCCATCTTTGCATGAAGTGTCCCCTTGGTATTTCTAATTTTATTGAATGAGGGCAGGAGGAGAAGGGGATGACAGAGGATGAGATGGCTGGATGGCATCACCGACTCAATGGGCATGAGTATGGATAAACTCCGGGAGTTGGTGATGGACAAGGAGGTTTGTGTGCTGTGATTCATGGGTTCGCAAAGAGTCGGACATGACTGAGTGACTGAACTGAACTGATATGAATGCTAACGTTACCTAATTTCTCTTGTATGAAACTGCAGAATTTTAAAATGAACTTATTTTTTTTGTTCAAAGAAATTAATAGCATGTTCTGATACTTCTGTGCAATTTGAATTAGAGTACTGAACAGCCTATTCTGTCATCCTGATCTTGCCTATGAAAGGAATGTGTCCCTTCCTGGGGTCATTAGTAATTAGGGGCTGTCAAGTTAGGTCATGGATGAGGTAGAGGGGGGCAGAGAGAGAGAGAGAGAGAGAGAGAGAGAGAGAGAGAGAGAGACTTTGGGAGTGGGAGGAGAAAATATATTGGGAGTTTTGGAGAGAAGCTGAGTCTGAATGAAACCTCTGCTGGGTTGGGAGGCAGGAGATAGACATGAGCTCTGTAACCTTCTTCCCTAAACAGCCAGGTGGGCTGGTGGGGGAAGGTCTCAGGGACTCAGGTCTCATTCATGACATGGTGGGACTTTGTCTCAGTCTTCTTTTGTTTGTTTGTAGAGCTGGAATGTAAACCCATCCAAATTTATTTAATTCTGATTCTTAAATTCTTACTTTTAAACACTCTTTGTAGAAAGTAAAGAAACAATTTACAGTATAATATTAAATCTTATGGAATATTGTTACTTATACTTGTAAAAATTTGTTTAAATTAATTTATTTTACTTGGAGGTTAATTCCTTTACAATATTGTGGTGGTTTCTGTCAAACATCGACATGAATCAGCTACGGGTGTATATGTGTCCCCCCATCCTAAACCCCCTTCCCAACCCCATCCCTCTGGGTTGTCCCAGAGTACCAGCTTTGAGTTTTAAAATAAGTAGCCTTATGGAAGCCTTCAGATTCATGAGGCAGGTGTTTTGAACTATGTTTGGCGCAGAGTGGGGACTCAGCTGATGATCCTTGCTGAATCATTATCCTTTGAGCCCTGTTAAATCATTATCCCCTGAATGCTCTTAAGGGAGAGGCAGATCCTTTGAGCCCTGTTAAATCATTATCCCCTGAATGCTCTTAAGGGAGAGGCAGATCCCCAGAACCCCTGGGCTGTCAAGTGCTGCCCCCTTCTGGTCATGGCAGAGCAATGCCCAATTCTGAAGCCTGAACAGGGCTTGGACTCCTCTGGCCCTGACAAACTGTAGGGGCTGACCGGAGCAGGCGTGGGTCATTATCTATGTGTGGATCATTGTTTTGTTTTCATAACCGAATATAAAGTAGTAAAATAGAAACCCTAGGTTCAGATAAGAATAAAGGAGTAGATATGCTTAAATAAATGTTTCTCACATATTAAAATCCAGCTTCTTCTTGCTAGTTTTTGTAATTCCTAGAAAATATGGGGCTAGTTTTTTGACAATTCAGGGTAACTGTTGTTGCTTTAGAGGTGACTGTTCCATAATCGGTTTAGTTATTTCCAGAGAAACTTTTCATGTAGAAGGCTTTCCAGACCTTTTTATCCCGTCCTTGTGTTTTTAATCTTTTAGGCATTTTACTGATCACACATAAGCACTCTTTTTTTAAATACTAGCTTGTTGAGAATTTTCTCAAAAGCATACATAAAGCTGCATGCACCCTTAAGTCTCTCGACCTTAGAACTTAGCAGATTGTGCCATAATCTGACTTGTGATGGAAATGATGTGATTTTTGTCCTTCTCCCTCGAATTGGATTGTGCATGCAACAAACAGCATAGCTCCATGCTTTGTTGTTGTTGTCACCCCTATTTTGTCAGGGCAAGAAGTGCGTGTAACATGTATAAAACTGAGGCTTTATCACCCTGACCCATGAGGTCATAACTAATTTCTTCAGTCCCTATGCTTTGTTGTTGTGCTGCTGCTACTGTTGTTCAGTCACTGAGTCATTTACGACTCTTTGTGACCCCATGGACTGCAGCATGCCAGGCTTCCCTGTCCTTCACTATCTTCTGGAATTTTCTCAAATTCGTGTTCATTGACTCGGGGATGCCATCCAACCATTTCATCCTCTGCCGTCCCCTTCTCCTCCTGCCTTCAATCTTTCCCAGCATCAGAGTCTTTTCAAGCAAGTCAGTTCTTTGCACCAGGTGGCCAAAGTATTGGAGTTTCAGCTTCAGCCTTAGTCCTTCCAATCAATATTCAGAGTTTAATCTTCTTGCAGTCCAAGGGACTCTTAAGAGTCTTCTCCAGCATTACAGTTCCAAAGTATCAATTTTCCAGTGCTCAGCCTTTTTTATGGTCCAACTCTCACATCCATACATGACTACTGGAAAAACCATAACTTTGACTATATGTAAAATTGTTGGCAAAGTGATGTTTCTGCTTTTTAATATGCTCTCTAGGTTTGTCATTGCTTTTCTTCAAAGGAGCAAGCATCTTTGAATTTCATGGCTGCAGTTGCCATCTGCAGTGATTTTTGGAGCCCAAGAAAATAAAATCTGTCACCATTTCCACTTTTTTCCCTTCTATTTGCCATGAAGTGGTGGGACCAGATGCCATTTATTTTTTGAATGTTGAGTTTTAAGCCAGCTTTTTTCACTCTCCTCTTCCACCCTCTGCCAGAGGCTCTTTAGTTCCTCTTCACTTTCTGCCATAAGGTTGGTGTTATCTGCATATCTGAGGTTGTTTTACTCCTTTCCCAGTTTTGAATCAGTCCATTGTTCCATGTCTGCTTCTAACTGTTGCTTCTTGATTTTCATACAGGTTTCTCAGGAGACAGGTAAAGTGGTGTGGTATTCCCACCTCCTTAAGAATATTTCACAGTTTGTTGTGATCCACACAGTCAAAGCCTTTAGCATAGTCTGTGAAGCAGAAATAGATGTTGTTATGAAATTTCCTTCCTTTTCCTATGATCCCACAGATGTTGGCAATTTGGCCTTTGGTTCCTCTGGCTTTTCTAAATCCAGCTTGTACATTTGGATATTCTCAGTTCAGGTACTGTTGAAGCCTAGCCTGAAGGATTTTGAACATTACCTTGGAAAGATGTAAACCGAGCACAGTTGCACAGTAGTTTGAACATTCTTCTAGCTGTATGAACATCCTTCTAGTAAAAGAAGGAACCTTCCTAAAGTCACCTAAATCTGCCTCAAACCCCTAAAGAGATAAGATTGGATGAAGAGACCTCCAGGACATAATATCTTAAAATAGGAAAGGGAAAAATGTGAGTTATGTTTGCATGTCAGTTTTGCTGACTATTGTTATCTTTTCCATTTTCTAAAACTATTTGTGTTATTTTATTGAAATGGGTACATTTTTATTAACTTTAATTTTCAGGAATCAGGAACTCCAACCCTACAAGGCCTTTCATTTACTGTCAGACCTGGTGAATTGTTAGCTGTGATTGGAGCTGTGGGAACAGGAAAGGTAAATTATGATGCCTTTTGGCCTCAACTTGATGCAATGCTGCTGCTAAATCGCTTCGGTTGTGCCCAACTCTGTGCGACCCCATGCACAGCAGCCCACCAGGCTCTGCTGCCCCTGGGATTCTCCAGGCAAGAACACTGGAGTGGGTTGCCATTGCCTTCTCTGGATGCAATGCTGCAGGCCCTGTTAAATTCTCACAGTGGACCCTAGAGCTGAGTGTGCTTCAATCTGAGTTGGGTGTACCTAAAACAGTGTTTCTCTAGATGTGTTTCATGGAACATTAGTTTTGCAAGAAGGCTTCTTGGCTGAATGCATCAGGATAAATACACACTGTGTTTTCCTTCTTTGTGTTTCACGTTGCTCAGTTGGGAATCAATTGTCAAGAATTTGGATGCCTCAGGGCAGGAAAGTATCTATGTGACAGCCGTTTGGGATGGACAGAGACAATGGGGACTTCTTTTTGTCACAGGAGCCCCTCCAGGAGGTCTGGAGGTTGTGAAGGCTCTTTCTGGAAGCTTTGAGCATTTCCTCATGTGACTTGACTTGATCCAGTTAGTGCACGTGTAGCAAAGTTGTAGCCACATGCTGGAGCTCACAGATGTGAGCAAGACCCCAAGACCTCTGCCTTTCAGAGGCAACTAGGTTCCGGGGCGAGACAGATATGTAGGCAAATTATTTTAGCCCAATGTGGTGAGCACTCTGATGGTATGGGATACACACATGCCATGTTTTGTGATGTTGAAGATTGAAAGGAAAGGTGCACATGCACTTGGTCTGAAACAACAAAATACAGAAATTTAATGTGGGGTGTGGGCTTCCCTGGTGGCTCAGTGATACAAGAAGCCACCTGCCAATGCAGCAGACACAGGCTTGATCCCTAGTCTGGGATGATCCCACATGCTGTGAGGCAACGAATCCTGAACACCGTTTAACTGCTGGGCCTGTGCTCTAGAGGCTGGGAGCTGCAGCTCCTGAGCCCATGGGCCACAACTGCTGAAGCCTGCCCGCTAGAGCCTGAGCTCTTCAATAAGGCAAGCCACCCCAATTAGAAGCCTGCATACTGCAAGAAGACCCAGCACAACCAAAAATAAAGAAAATTAAAATTGTATGGCAGAAAACAATACAACATCATACAAAATAAAAGAACTAAAAAGAAACAAAAAAAATCAGAGTGGGATGTACACATGAAAGTGTGCTCATTTCCTCTATGATGGACTTTTGCTCTCAGATAAACTCACTTCAGAGTTCTTTCAGTTAGTCATCTTTGAATACACTATTCACACATAACTTTTTAAGGACAAGTGTTTGTCAAGTAAAGGAGAGCCAGATGCAAAAGCAACTGCGTTAAGCATCAGATACAGAAAATACACATCTTGCTTGGCTGCTGTGCTAGAGAAGGATGTTAACATTCTTAGTTAGTCTTTGCTGAGTAGAACTTCATTTGGGGGATACTTGGGCAGAGTAAATTGTTTATACTATTACTATTCCCTGTCAGTCATTGTTTTCTTTGACCATTAGTGTTATTTTCAGTTTTTCTTGTCCCACCTGCCAGATCTGTCATTTATCCGGTTCTGATATCCTTGATCAAGCGTGTGGGTGGGGTCGGCTGTGCTGCGCTGCGTGTTCCATCCTGAGTGCCCCCTGTTCACCAGTGCGTGTTTCCCTCTATTTTAGTCGTCACTGTTGAGCGCTGTGCTGGGGGAGCTGCCCCCGAGCCAGGGGAAGGTCAGCGTGCAGGGGAGGATCGCGTATGTTTCTCAGCAGCCCTGGGTGTTCTCAGGAACTGTGAGGAGTAACATTTTATTTGGGAAGAAATATGAAAAAGAGCGATATGAAGAAGTAATTAGGGCTTGTGCTTTGGAAGAGGTAAGTAATGACTTTTGAGCTGCATATACTCAAATTTCAAATAATGATAGTATTGGTTTAAATTTCAAGGTTTGTTTAAATTCTTTTCTTTTTAAAAAATGGAAAGATTTTGAATGTTGCTTAATATTGTAAGCTGATCTTATGAGTAAATAAGCAAGCATATATCTATATGCTGCTGTTTTAATCCTTACAGGATAATGATACAAAATACCTTTTCTGGAGGGGAAGGTTGTTTCATTCTGTTAAATTTCATTCCCCTTTAACTTTTTAAATGGAAACTTACAAAAACTTGAAAAATTAGAAAACATAGTGTAATGAGCCCTCAGGTACCCACTCCCAGCTTCAGCCAGAATCAGCTGGTGGCCAGTCTTGCATCTTCCCCTGCCAGCCCCACCACCACCACCCCAGACTATTCTGGAGCAGATTCTAGACCTCAGATGAGTTTATTTGGAAACATTTGATCCCACACTCCCACGCTTGGGCACCTTCTCTGCATGACTCCAAGGGTATCACATATACTGTGCTCTAGGAGTGACGTGTATGTGCTAAGTCGCTTTAGTCGTGTCTGACTCTCTGTGACCCCATGGACTGCAGCCCACCAGACTCCTCTGTCCATGAGATTCTTCAGGCAAAGATACTGGAGTTGGTTGCCATGCCGTCTTCCAGGGGACTTTCCCGACCCAGATATTGAACTCCTGTCTCTGTGTATCCTGCATTGTCAGGTGGATTCCTTACCATTAGTGCTACCTTGGAAGCCGAGTCCATGTTTACATGCTGTTGATGATCTCACTGAGAAATCTTCACCACTGTTGGAACCCACACAAGGTCTGCCCCCTGCACTTACTGTGCAGCTCGTTGTGAGAATTAGAAATAATCAGCCTCAGGGTCCAACACAGAGCTAGGTACACAGATCTTACCCCCCAGGAGCTGAGAGAAGCTCTGTGCACATATACAAATGAGGGGGCATAGTAAGATGGGCCCTTCAAGAGAAATGAGAGATATAAACAGGGCCTTAGGAACCCAACAGGAAGAGATGAGTCCAGGATAGTTCCATGGGAGAGTGTGTGTGGACTGAGCCTGGAAGGATGGGCAGGATATTGACAGGCTGTGAGAGGAGGGAAAATTCCAAATGGAAGAAAAACGGTGAAGAAAGGCAGGGCCTCTTTTTGCTTGACTCTGGAGTCCAGCCCTCCTCTGCCATAGTGTAGCCAGCATTAATCATTTCAGCAGTTTGCTCTGTAGTGTTTCTAGTGTTAAGTTTCCTCCATTACTGAAGAGCCCTGAATGTACTTCTAGATGGATGGCAGCAAGCCAGCATCAGCATTTCCTAGTTTACCTCTAGTTTGTGAGTCTGCCATTCAGTGAAAATTGGTTAAATTTAACATAGAGGTAACCAACATGANGCAGTTTGCTCTGTAGTGTTTCTAGTGTTAAGTTTCCTCCATTACTGAAGAGCCCTGAATGTACTTCTAGATGGATGGCAGCAAGCCAGCATCAGCATTTCCTAGTTTACCTCTAGTTTGTGAGTCTGCCATTCAGTGAAAATTGGTTAAATTTAACATAGAGGTAACCAACATGAATAAGAACACCTCCTGTCAGTGGGAGGAGCTGTAATATATGTTCAACTCAGACTTTTTCCCTTTAGTCAGAAAATCGTAGATGAGAAATCAGTTTGACTTGATTTTATTTAAAATACTCCAAGATGTTTTTCCCATTGGTGACTTATTCATAAATAATTTTCAGCGTCAACAACACACTTGAAGTATTACTACAAGACTGTGGGCTAGTTTCTTAAGAATGTGGTTAAGATTGCTATGTTACAACATGGTGCTATTTTAAGAAGAAAACCATTTGAACAACATAAAATCAAAGCATAAAAACTAGGTGGAACAGTTTGCAAGGACTGTCAACAGTGAAAGAGAAGCCAAGTGACTCTGTGTGTGTGTGTGTGTGTGCCTGCTCACATGAGGCTGAGAACAGAGCTCATTTTTTTGTTTTTTTAATGAAAACCAAGAGCAAGAGATGGTATTAATTTCTAAGCCAAAGAAAGAAAGAAGGTAAGGTAATTATAAATAATCACAACAGAGTAATTGCTGCCTTTCATTGAATGCACCCCACTAGCTTTGAATGAGCTGGAAACCTGCGTGTGCCTATGTGTCTGTGGACGTCAGGGAGAGTTACGATGGAGTCTCTTTCTTGTGTCATGTGTTTTGCATATTGCGATTCAACACTGAACAGGGTCTCATTGTTGGCTTGATAAGAAAATAGAAATCAGCCACCAGTAACAAGTTATGATTAACTCATGTCCTTTTTCCATTTATGGAGGGTGTTCACACACTTCTTTAGATTCTCAGAGCATTCTTGAATTTAGTGATTCTGGTTTCTGCAGCACATTCTGTAGAAGAGGAAAATGAGACTTAGGGAGATCAAAGGACTTGTTTATCATGGAGGAACCAGTCTGCTACTTGCTTTCTCCCCAGGCTTGTTAAAGTACAGGCAGAGAAGTGAGGGCTCCATCTGCAGAGAGGTATTGCTGTGCATCCTAGGGTGACGCCTGAGGGGGTTAGTAGAGAAAACCTTCCAACAAACTGTTTGTCTATGTTGGAATGTGCCAAGTGACAATTACAGGCAACCTAAAGTTTCTAATATAATGCTGCATAACTCAGGCCTGATTTTTGTCTTGTCATTTTGGGAATGTTCTTGTCATCTATTCTTTTTCCCCGGTACCCTGGGGAAAATAGGCTGATTTGTCTATTTACGTCTTAAATAATATCAAAAGGTAACTTTTGATTGTTTACCAGATACTCAAGTTACAACTTCATTTCCTTTTTAGCTTTGAGTTTTTCCTGCTGCTATAGACAAGCGTCTACTTAGTCTAGCTGATCTGCTGGGTGTCCCTTGAGCACACTGTTTCTTTCCTTTTGGTTTTTCCTATCCAGCCTGCTCTTTATACTCTCTTTCTTGAGCAGACCTTGTCTGTCACTCTGTCACTTGCCTTAAGTATCACTGTGAAGACATGGGCCAGGTGTTATCCCTTCTCTGAAAGTAGGATGCTGAGGCTGAGATCAGCAAAATGTCCAGTTTAAGACACACTCATTTCTTGATAAAATAAGTTCTGTGCCTTCACCCTGGGCCACCGGCTCTCACACCTGTGCCTCTCGCACAGACCTTCACACCTGCATGTCCAGCTGCACTGTGACATCACCAAGAGGTCATCTCAGCTTGTCCACAAGTGAAGTCTCCTAAATCTGCGTCCACCATTTTCCCCAGCTCAATAAATGGAGACCCTGTCCTTCCCCTTCCTCAGGTCCCAGACACCGCAGTCCTCCTCTTATACCCACACCCATCCCTTCTGCAGGTCTCATCGACTCCACCTTCAACGTGGGTCTGGAGTGTGACCCCCTCTCTCCATTCCTGCTGCTCTCACTCTGGTCCTCTCTTGACACGGTCCTCTTGACACCGTGTCATCTCTTGCCTAGATTATCCCAGTNACTCCACCTTCAACGTGGGTCTGGAGTGTGACCCCCTCTCTCCATTCCTGCTGCTCTCACTCTGGTCCTCTCTTGACACGGTCCTCTTGACACCGTGTCATCTCTTGCCTAGATTATCCCAGTAGCCTCCTCACTTGTATCCACCCTCACCCATCCCCCCTGACTGTTTTCCATAAAGCACAGGTGTGATTCCTTAAAAACTTCAGACCAGATCTGTCACCCACCTCCACCTTTTATTGCAGTGACCCCAGGCTCCTCCTGCTCTGTCTCTGCCCACAGCCCCCTCATTCTTACTCACTTCCTGCTCTCCTGGCCTCTTTCCTTGTCCTGAACCCCTTGGCCATCTCCCTGTGGCCCCTGCACTCACCCCTTCCTCTGTGTAGAGCAGCCTCTCCAGGTCTGCCTGAGCCTCCTCCTTCCCCCAGATCTGTTCACACCCTCTCTGAGCAGATCCCTCCCTGCCAATGTGGACTCTCTTCCCTCTCCATCCTCCTGAGCTGGCTTCCTTTTCTTTCTTGTCCTCAGTACTTGTGCTCAGGTTAATTTTCCATACTGTCCATCTTCCATCATGGAAAGAAACCCTAGGCACTTTGTTACCTCAAAACTGAAATTCACTGTGCCCACAGCAATGCCTGTCATACAGTAAGTTCTCAATAAATATTTGTTAAAATGGTCCAATGCATAGCTGCTGTGAAAAACGACAGAATGAAAACAAATAAAAGACAAAGGTTTTGTTTAACATTCATGGTTACAGTTTAGTCACTATGATATATACCCACTGCTGTGACTTCCCAGGTGACTCGGTGATAAAGAATTCTCCGGCCAGTGCTGGAGATGCAAGAGACACAGCTTCAGCCCCTGGGTTGGAAAGATCTCCTGGAGAAGGAAACGGCAGCCCACTCCAGTATTCTTGCCCAGAAAATCCCATGGAGAGAGGAGCCTGACTGGCTACAGTCCGTGGGGCAGAAAAGAGTCAGATATGACTTAGCACCTGAGCATGCCTGCATGTTNGGCCAGTGCTGGAGATGCAAGAGACACAGCTTCAGCCCCTGGGTTGGAAAGATCTCCTGGAGAAGGAAACGGCAGCCCACTCCAGTATTCTTGCCCAGAAAATCCCATGGAGAGAGGAGCCTGACTGGCTACAGTCCGTGGGGCAGAAAAGAGTCAGATATGACTTAGCACCTGAGCATGCCTGCATGTTGATTAAATATTTGTATGAGGAACTAATATTAAAAATGTAAGATGGTAGTAGAACGCATTTTAAATCTTTTACATTTCCCCCTTTTCTATCTCCGTATAGGATTTACAGTCTTTTGAGGATAGAGATCTAACTGAGATAGGAGACAGAGGAACCACACTGAGTGGAGGGCAGAAAGCCCAGATCAGCCTTGCAAGGTAAATGGGGTTTAAGTTGCCATCCTGCCCCACCTTCTCCACGGCTCCTAGTGAACGTGAGCACGCAGATCCCACTCACCAGGTGGGCCTGTATGAAGCTGGGTCTTAGTCCCTTCCCTGGGTTCCTGGAATGAACCTGGAGTTGTTGGACGCCATCATGATTCAGAGACGAGACCCAGGGAGTGTGGAGTGTCCTCTCCTGACGTCTCTCTGTTTTCTAGAGCCGTGTATCAGGACGCAGACATCTACCTCCTGGACGATCCGCTCAGCGCAGTGGACGCAGGAGTCAGCAGGCACTTGTTCGAACAGTGAGTTTGCTCCTGTTTTCTGTCATTTCTTCTTCCCAAGCATCCTGTAGAGGTCAGGGACGAGAGCTCAGGAAAGCCTTTGTGCTCCCGGAGACTCAGCTCGCTCTGCCCTCATGTTCCTCTCTCCCCTCCCCTCCCTCCACGGAAGGTCCACCGTAGAGAAATCTTGCATCATGATGAAGTTAGGACAGGAACACACAGAAGGTGCTTCTAGTGGGTGGAGGACAGTAGGGTCTGTGCTTTAGGGAGTCAGGGATAGATGGGAGATTTACCCCTGCAGTTGATAACAGACACTGTGGATGGGCCCAGACCCCAGGAAGAAGAAAGATGATGTACACTTTTTAAATCAGAGAGTAGGATTTGGTAACCTGGTACTTAACTGCTGGTTCTTTTCCTCCATTATTTGTTAAAGGCACATTAGAAGCAAAGTTTTCGGTACTAACATAGGGCTTCCATGGAAAGACCTTGTTGGTTTATGCTTATTATTCTCAGTTTGGACATAAAATCTTTATTAAGTCTAGATTTAATAAAATCTTAATAGAATTTGAGAATGACTTATTCCACACCTGAATATTATTTCAGTCATTTCACATTGCTTCATGGATGCTTACTAGAATTAATATTTAGATCCAACTTGAATTTTAAGAAGGTGTCTATAATCTGGCTTAAGTCTTAACTCTCATTCCTGTTTCTGGAATTTAGAACTTGTTGTCAGTGGCTCTTGGCTGGCCACACAGTGATTAATGTAAAACAACTCTGATGCTTTTCTATGTAAAATATGTCCTTAGCACACACTGACTAAGGCCTCTTATGGGGTCTAGACTGGCCTTTTTGAAAGCTTTGTGAGCTTGTATTTTTCCTAATCCTCAGCATCTCCGCCATGGTTAGTTCCCTTGCTGTTGTTCACCTTGTTAAAGCCAACAAGCCTTCCAGCTGCACTTATTAATGTCCTGCTGTGTATACAGGATACACAGCCCTTACAGATGCCCTGCACAAAACCTCTTAGTTTACAAGGAGGACAGTGACCCAGGAGAGAGGAAGGACCCCCACTGGGTAGAATAAGGGAGACTAGGATGCCCAGCTCTCATTCCTGCCTCTGAGGAACCTGTCTCTACATGAAGCTTGTTAAGAGGGATGCCTGGGAAAAGGTCAGCAAAGTCAAAGTTTACAGGGTTTTGATGCGGGATAAAAAATGCTAAATGAAAGCAAAAGTGGCAGGTGGAGGCTTTCACTGAAGTTGGAAAGACCCCTGTGCCTGGGGCTGGGCGGGCAGTGCCCTGGGGGCCTGCAGGCTGGGCAGGTGTGTGGAGGCTGAGAAGAGGACCCAGTTCTTTTGAAGGAAGAGTAGAAACACAGGTGTGGAGGGAGGAGGAAGCACGGCTTTGAGGAGGACAGCAGACACGTCCTTGCCTTAATGGGTGAGTTGTTTGCCAGAGAGAAGCTGTTTGGAAATTCTCACTCTCAGATCCTGTGTTAGTTGTCTAGGGTTGTGTCCATCCAGGCTGCTCTCACAGGATACCAGACCCTAAACGCCTTAGAAGTAACAGTTTATTATCTCCGTTCTGGAGGCTGGGAAAGTCCAAGTTCAGGGTGCTGACAGATTCGGCGTCTGGTGAGAGCATGATTCCTGTGTCCTCATGTGGGGAAGGGGTGAGGGAGCTGTGTAGTCCCTTTTATAAGGGCAGTAATCCCATTCATGCAGGCTCCACCCTCCTGACCTGGTCCCCTCCCAACTGTCCCATTTCCAGGACCTTCACAGTGGGGATGAGGTTTCAGCAGATGAGTATTAAGGACACAAAGGCCTAGTCTGTAGCATGCTGTCATGGATGGAGTGTGGGAGGATTTAAACAATGGGAATTAATTTTCTCACAGTTCTTGAGACTGGATGCTCAGACTCAAGGCATTGCGGGCAGGTTCAGTTTCTTCTGAGACTTCTGTCCTTGGCTCTTGATGTAACCCTGCTTACCGTGTCCTCATATGGTCTTTCCTCTATTCAACTGTATCCTCGAGTCTCTGTGCTTATGTCTGTTTCCTCTTTTTAAGGATACCAGTCAAAGTGCATCAGGCCCAACCTAATTAAGGGTAACTTAATTATTTCTTTAAAGTCTGTCACCAAATGCTAAAGTATTAATGACTACCTTACTGATGGCTAACATGTTATGTTAATGTGTTCAATTTTGGGGCAACATGATTGACATACAGCAGGTCCAGAATAGCAAAGTGAAGAGACTTCAGCAGAGTCAGCAGTTGTGAGAGGGAAATGTGTGAAGAACTCTGAGCTGTGGACACAAAGAGCTGGGATTCCACATCTACTGTGGGGGTTTGGCTTCCACCAAAGTCTGTGTGTAACTTGTGCTTAGTGTTGGGGTGATAAAAGAGCTCTGCAGATGGATGATGGTAACGACTACACAATCATGTGGATGTACTTAAGACCACTGAACCATATACCTAAACATGGTAGACTCCATGTTATATTTTACCACAATAAAAAAAGTGTAAAGTGGCATTGATTGTTTCAGAACACAAGAGAGCAAGGCAACTGCCATGTGGCAGGGCCTCCAGCTCTCTGACCTTGACCTCCCTTTCCCACCCTCTCCTGATCATGATTTGGTGAATTTGCCCATGGAGAAGTGCCTGGTGGCTTGTCATGAGTTCAGTGACAGGTGCTAGTGCTATGACAGGTAATCCCCACCTCTGCCCTCCTGGCATCATGAGGATTTTCCTAGAGATTTGGATAAGAATGCATTATTTGGGAAAAATTCAAGGCCATCAATTGATAACTTCATTGTAGTGATTTATATTACTTCAACCATGATGGAATGTTACCATGTAAAATGGAAGAAACCATTTTACAACTTTTGAGTTGGTCTGCCTTGGATATGGGCTTCCTAGTGGTTCAGCATTAAATAATCTGCCTACAATGCAAGAGACTCAGGAGGGTCAGGTTCTACCCCTTGGGTGGGGTCAGGAACATCGTGGAGGAGGGCGTGCCAATACATCCAATATTCTTGCCTAGAGACTCCCATGGATAGAGAAGTGTAGTGGGCTGTAGTCCATGCAGTTGCAAAGTCTGATATGACTGAAGCGACTAAACACGCACACTACCTTGGACAGAGCAACCCACTAGATTTTATTAAAATCCACTTTCAGGGACTGTTGGCAGGTACTTTTATATTAAGGAGAAGCAATTCCACTTTTAAAGGCATTAGTACTAAGTCTGAAGAGAGATTTAGTCAGAGGTCTTAGGTATAAATATTGAACTCAGACATGTCAAAAGGAAAAAAATGAGTTCTTTTGGACATAATGAGGTATATGTGTTAACATCCCAGTCTCTTGCTTCTGATCATAGATTCAGTGTCCAGAGTGTCTCCTTGTGAGTTGTGAATTGACATGTACACACTATTATATTTAAAATATATCCTCAACAAGAACCCACTGCATTCTCTGTAGCAGGGAACACTACTCAATATTCTGCAATAACATAAGTGGGGAAAGTATTTGAAAAAGAATAGATACATGTGTGGGTATGACTGAATCACTTTGCTGTACACCTGAAGCTAACACATTGTTAATCAACTATCCTGTATACAATTTTTAAAAAACTAAGGAAAAAAGCCCAAAGTATCCTTTGGGGGCCTTCCTTCCCAAGTCCAAAGCACATGACCACTTGTGGTTAGGGAGGAGTGGAGAAGGGAGCTGACACGTACTGAGCGGATTGGTGGTTTGATTTCTCAGAGTGTGTGGGTGAGTTGTCACTGACCTTGTTCTGAGATAAAGAAACTGAGGTTTAGTCACTTGTCCAATGTCGTTAGGCTTGTGAGAGGGACTGAGCTGCAGTCTGCTGTCTCCAGACTCTCCACGTGACCTCACTCTGGTCCATATTCCTCAGATTTGCTCTGTGAAGAGCTTAGGCTCCCAAAGTACCTGCGTGGAATCCTGTCTATGGTCACTGGGGCCCTGGACCTAGCCACTCGCTTCCCTGGAGCAATTGTAAACCCTGTGAGATGAGACTGAGGCTGAGTCCCTAGGGCTCTGTATTTAAAATGAAGAGGCAGACTGAGGGGTTAACAAGGTTGGGCTTCACTGGTGACTTCGATGGTAGATAATCTGCCCACAGTGCAGGAGACCTGGGTTAAATCCCTAGAAGTAGGAAATGGCAACCCACTCCAGTATTCTTACCTGGAGGCTTCCATGGACAGAAGAAGTTGGCAGGCTATAGTCCATGAGGTCATAGAGAGTAAGTCACGACTGAGTGACTAACACTTTCACTTTCAAGTGAAAGTGAGGAAAATGAGGGGGGATTGTTGGGCTGCATCCTGCCAGCCTGCTAGGCCTGTGCTTGCCCAGGGAGACTGAAGAAGGACTGCGGAGTCAACAGCAGAGACACAACTGGTTTAATGATTAGGGCGAGCTTCCATGTCTGAAGCAAGGACCTAACCAGCACCCCACTGTGTGCGGTGGGCAGCAGGGCAGGACATAGCAGCAGTCTGTGCTCCTAGTGGGGACATAGTTGGGGAGGGAAGATTACTAGTTACAGGGGCATTGACACCAGATTGGCTCGTCTCTTACCAGGGCCATGCTCTTCCCCCACCTTTAATAAGAATAGTAGAGGGTTCTGATCTAAAGCTAGAATAGTCATTAGCTAGGCTCTGGGGATGGAGAAGGCAATGGCATCCCACTCCAGTACTCTCGCCTGGAAAATCCCATGGCCAGAGGAGCCTGGTGGGCTGCAGTGCATGGGGTCACTAAGAGTTGCACACGACTGAACGACTTCACTTTCACTTTTCACTTTCATGCATTGGAGAAGGAAATGACAACCCACTCCAGTGTTCTTGCCTGGAGAATCCCAGGGATGGGGGAGCCTGGTGGGCTGCCGTCTATGGGGTCGCACAGAGTCGGACATGACTGAAGCGACTTAGCAGCAGCAATAGCAGCAGCAGGCTCTGGGGCAAGTGTGTAGAAAGGTCAGTCATGTGAGTAGGTGTAGGTGAAGCAGGCACTAGGTCAAGCAGGAGATGTAAAGAAAGCAAGAGAGCAGCCATCTTGGGTAGCCTGTTCTCTTGGCTATAGAGAATTGGTGTGTCTTCTGAGCTCTTGCATGATTCCCACTGTGATTTGGATTCTATTCCTTCATTTTTATGTTTGGAAGGTGTCCAGTCCTAATGAAAAAAATACTTGCTTCTTGTGTGGGACTGGGATGTTACAGAGACTGATGGAGGCAACTTTAGATTTCTTTTTTTATCTGATACTATTTGGCAAGAAGTGTCTAGAAAATGTACTCTGGCAAAGGTTACCAAAAATCTGCCAGGTTTTTGTTGTTAATATATGTCATCTATCATAAGTAATCACCTTGAAACCTATCTAAGAAAAATGTATACATGTTATATGACATGAATCTTTCTCTCATTCCCACATAGTAATAAGATAGTGTTTTGGTTCAGTCAAGATTTGGAATATCAGTGTTGCTTAATTGTTTTCCATTATGAAACATGTAAATAATTGTTAAGCTGAGTTTTTGAAAGAAAAAAGATAATTTAGCTATTGGTGCCTCTTTCACTGGAGTACTTTCTAGAATTTTTTAGCAGAGCAAGATTCAAGTTTGCCGCTGATGAATTTCAGGACCTTGTGAGAATCATTGACTAGTATTAGTTTGGTGCAAATGTACTTTTGGTTTCAGACCACGAATTTGAAATCATTATAAATAGGCTCAAACACATCTTTATTAATTAAAATTAAGGGCCATGACAATCAACATCTTTGCAGCCAAAGATGGAGAAGCTCTATACAGTCAGCAAAAACAAGGCTGGGAGCTTACTGTGGCTCAGACCATTAATTCCTTATTGCAAAATTCAGACTTAAATTGAAGAAAGTAGGGAAAACCACTAGACCATTCAGGTGTGACCTAAATCAAATGCCTTATGATTATACAGTAGAATTGGCAAATAGATTCAATGAATTAGATATGATAGAGTGCCTGAAGAATTATGGACAAAGGATTGTCACATTATACAGGAGGCAGTGATAAAAAAAAATCCCAAAGAAAAAGAAATGCAAAAAGGCAAAATGGTTGTCTGAGGTGGCCTTACAAATAGCTGAGAAAAGAAGAGAAATGAAAGGCAAAGGAGAAAAGGAAAGATATACCAATCTGAATGCAGAGTTTCAAAGAATAGCACAGAAAGATAAGAAAGCCTTCCTAAGTGATCAATGCAAAGAATTATAGGAAAACAATAGAATGGGAAAGACTAGAGATCTCCTCAAGATACTTAGAGATACCAAAAGAACATTTCATGCAAAGATGGGCACAATAAAGGACAGAATTGGTGTGGACATAACAAAAGCAGAATATATTAAGAAGAGGTGGCAAGAATACACAGAACTTTGCAAAAAAGATCTTAATGACCCAGATAGCCATGGTGGTGTAATCACTAACCTAGAGCCAGACATCCTGGAGTGGGAAGTCAAATGTACCTTAGGAAGCATCACTACAAACAAAGGTAGTAGAGGTGATGGAATTACAGTTGAGTTATTTCAGATCCTAAGAGATGATGCTGTTAAAGTACTGCACTCAATATGCCAGCAAATTAGGAAAACTCAGCAGTGGCCACAGGACTGGAAAAGGTCAGTTTTCATTCCAATCTCAAAGAAGGACAATGCCAAGGAATGTTCAAACTATCACACAATTGTACTCATTTCACACAGTACCAAAGTAATGCTCAAAATTCTCCAAGTTAGACTTCAACAGTACATGAACTGAGAACTTCCAGATATTCAAACTAGATTTAGAAAAGGCAGAGCAAACAGAGATCAAATTGCCATCATCTGTTGGATCACAAAAATAGGAAAAGAATTCCAGAAAAGCATCTACTTCTGCTTCATTGACTACACCAAAGCCTTTGACTGTATGAATCACAACTAACTGTGGAAACTTCTTCAAGAGATGGAAATACGAGAACACCTGATCTGCCTCCTGAGAAACCTGCATGCAGGTCAGGAAACAACAGTTAAAATAGGACATGGAATAGTGGACAGGTTCAAAATTGGGAAAAGAGTACATCAAGGCTGTATACTGTCACCCTGCTTATTTAACTTATATGTAGTGTACATCATGTGAAATGCCAGGCTGGATGAAGCCAAAGCTAGAATTAAGATTTCCAAGAGAAATATCAACAACCTCAGATATGCAGATGACACCATCCTAATGGCAGAAATTGAAGAGGAACTAAAGAGCCTCATGATGAATGTGAAAGAGGAGAGAGAAAAAAATCAGCTTAAAACTCAACATTCGAAAACCTAAGAGTTGACTCATTGGAAAAGAGTCTGATTCTGGGAGGGATTGGGGGCAGGAGGAGAAGGGGACGACGGAGGTTGAGATGGCTGGATGGCATCACTGACTCGATGGGCATGAGTCTGAGTGAACTCCGGGAGTTAGTAATGGACAGGGAGGCCTGGTGTGCTACAATTCATGGGGTCGCAAAGAGTCAGACTCGACTGAGTGACTGAACTGAACTGAACTGAAGATCATGACATCTGGTCCATCACTTCATGGTAAATAGATGGCAAAACAGTGGAAACAGTGACAGACTTTATTTTCTTGGGCTCCAAAATCAGTGGATGATGACTGCAGCCATGCAAATAAAAAACATTTTCTACTTGGAAGAAAAGCTATGATGAACCTAGACAGCATATTAAAAACCAGTGATATCACTTTGCCAATAAAAGTTTTTATCGTCAAAGCTATGGTTTTTCCAGGAGTCATCTATGGATGTGAAAGTTAGACCATAAAGAAAGTTGAGTGCCAAAGAATTCATGCTTTTGAACTGAGGTGTAGGAGAAGACTCTTGAGAGTCAAATCAGTCCATCGTAAAGGAAATCAGTCCTGAATATTCATTAGAAGGACTGACGCTAAAGCTGATGCTCCAATTCTATGAAGAGATGACTCATCGGAAAAGATCCTGATGCTAGAAGAGATTGAAGGGAAGAGGAAAAGGGGATGACAGAGGACAAGATGGTTGGATGGCATCACCAGCTCAGTGGACATGCATTTGCACATGGGAAAGCCTGGCGTGCTTCAATCCAAAGGGCCACAAAGAGTCAGTCACAACTGAACACCTGAACAGCAACAACAACAAAATACTCAACACATTTTTGCCAATTAGAAATATGTTTGTTTATTCTTGTAGCCTAAAAATCTGTGCTTTAGGATTTGATGAACTCTTGGAAAGCATTGTCTGCCTCCTACCAGGTGTGGAAGCACTTTCCCTGCCGAAAGTTGTCAAGATGCTTGAAGAAGTGGTAGTCAGTTGGTGAGGGGCCATCTGCATATGGCAGATGAAGCAAAACTTTATAGACCAATTTGTTCAATTTTGAATGTGATGTGCAGCTGAGCATTGTCATGGAGAAGAATTGGGCCCTTTCTGTTGATCAGTACTGCAGATGTTGCAGTTTTCAGTGCATTTCATCGATTTATTGAGCATATTTCTCAGATGTAATGGTTTCACTGGGATTCATAAAACTGTAGTATATCGGACAGGCAGCAGACCACCAAACATTGATCACAATTTTTTGATGCAAGTTTGGCTTTGGGAAGTGCTTTGGAGCTCTTAGTTCAACCACTGAGCTGGTCATCACCAGTTGTATACAATCCACATTTTGTCACACATCCCAATTTGACTGCGAAATGGTTCACTGCAGTTGGATAGAATAAGAGAAGATAACACTTCAGAACAATATTTTTTATTTTTGATCAGCTCCTGAGGAACCCATTTCTTGAGGTTTTTACCTTTCCCAGTTTGTTTCAAATGCCAAACAACTGTGGAATGGTTGATGTTGAGCTCTTCCCTAACTTCTTGTGTAGTTGTAAGAGGGTTAGCTTTGATGACTGCTCCCAGTTGGTAGTGATCAACTTCTGAGGCCAGCCTCTATGCTCCTAATCTTCAAGGCTCTCGTCTCCTTTGCAGAACTTCTTGACTACTACTGTGCTATACGTTCTTTGGCAGTTCCTAGGTCAAACAGGTTGTTGATATTGTGAGTTGTCTCCACTGCTTTGCAACCCATTTTGAACTCAAATAAGAAACTTGCTTGGATTTGTTTTTTGTGTAACATCATTTCCATAGTTTAAAGAAGTATAAAATAAATAGCAAGTAATGTCATTAGCAAAGAAACATAAAGTGAGAAATATGCGTTAAAATGATGTTTAACATAACTATATTTATTTAGAATGTATTCTGATATCAAATGACAAATTTCAACAATGCAAAAACTGAAGTTAGTTTTGCATCAACCTAAATATTTGTGTTTAATTTGTTTTATTTGGTATTTACAGATCTTTGAGGGCTGTCTTGTTTTTGTCTCATGTTTTCAAATTACGAATTTTCAGTTGTAAACACCCCAATTAATGTGTTTTTTCATACTGTACCTTTTACATTTGTAGGTGTATTTGCCAAATCTTGAGCGAGAAGATCACAATTCTAGTGACACATCATTTGCAGTACCTAGAAGATGCAACTCAGATTCTGATACTGAAAGATGTAAGTAAATTCTAGAAGTCTGTGGAGCTTCTAGAAGCTTACTCACACTCAGATATATTGAAGGCCAGATCCTCCAAGCAGATCACTCTTTCTGTATATGTGATAAATGCCCTCTTCTCCTGCAGTTTTATATCCCCTTCTTCTGAGAGCTGGTGATATTCATATCTTTGAGGATGAATCAAAAGACCTGTAGAAATGTTACTACTACACCCTAAGCCACATAAAGCCTAAAGTATATTAAAGTGCTACTGTAGAATCACTGAATTATCACTTCTAGTGAAACTTTTTTAAAGGTAATGATGCTATTTTATTTAGAACATTTATTTCCCCTTCCACAAATTAAGTCAAAGCGTATTAGTATTTGGAAATTAGAGATACTAAGACCTATTTGTAACCATGTGATGTCATGTGCAGTTTGCCTGAAGAGCATCTTCTATTAGCACCAGAAGCAAAATTGGGTATCCGAGCACCTGGGTCAGAGATGCCCACTCTGCTGATGTCGCCAGTTTCTGGTCTCCCTGCCCAGGTCTCTATGTGCCCGATACGTGTGGGAGCCTGTGTGGCAGGAGGACAAGGCCTTGCCTTCACGGGGCTCCTGTTCTTATGGGTATGGATGTGACATCCTGGCTGCCTCCCTAACGATCTGGTGCCTCATGGGCTCTGAGTGACACGAAGGTGGGAGCCACGGAGTCACCTAGGGGAGCAGATCTGAGGCAAGGGGTCCTCAGAAAGGAGCTCACCTGGCAGTTTGGAGGAACGGCAGGAAGACCAACGTGTCTGAGGAGAGTGAGCAGGGGGATGGGAGGGAGCTGGTTTCCAAGCAGTGGGCAGGGACCAGAAGTGGGATGGAAGCCATTGGATGGTCCAGAGCAGAGGAGGGAGGTGGTCTGATGTGGGGTTTAAAAGATTCTTTACATGTTTGCTGGAGGAGCAACAGCAGAAGCAATTGGAAATCTTAGTAACGCTGGGAAGGCAGAAATACAGGCTCAGGCTAGGAGGTCAGTTTCTAGAGCTACTGTAACAAAGCACCACAAACTGGGTGACTTAATACAACAGAAGTTTATGGTCTCCCTGTTCTAGAGGCTGTGGGTCCCAACTCCAGGTATGGCAGGACCGTGTTCCCCCTGGAGGCTCCAGGGGACCGTCCTCCGTTCCAGCCTCTGGCGTTCACCAGCCTTCCTTGTGTTCCTTGGCTTGCAGCAGCAGTCTTGTGGTCTCTGCCTCTCTTGTCACGTGGCCATTGTCCCCATGTCAGGCTGGGTTTCTCCTCTTCTCATAAGAATGTCAGTCACACTGGATTTAGGGTTGCTCTGCTCCAGTGTTACCTCGTCCTAACGTCATTGCATCTACAGCAAACTCTGTGTCCATTAAATAATATCATGTTCACCAGTGTCATATTCAGGGCTTGATCATATCTTTTTAGGGGACACCATGCAATCCACTGCACCTGATATAATTGAGGGTGGGCTGAAGATTAGAAGTTTTCAGACCTAGTGGTTGTTTGATGCTTCAGTCCTTGGCTTGTTTGCCTCTGTACCTCAGCACCTCCTTTGTTAACCCATGTCTGTTCCAACAGGCCTTAGATTTCTCACTTATGAGATGAATTTCTGCTCCAAGTTAGATTATTAAAATACAGCACCTCTACTTCTCTAGAAGCAGTTCCATGTGTTGACTCTTTTCCACTCCTCCAGCGATAGGGATTTCAGATTTCTCAAGCTTGAAAGCAGTTAATTCCATGTACAGAGGGAGTTATAGTAGTGTGTAAAACCCCAGCATTGGTAGTATTATTTAGCCCATACCTAGATGTTTTGGTATTCTCTGATTGCTTCTTTTGATGACACCATCCCCACATTTAATACTATTGGAACGATTTGTTCACTGGTGAGCACCCCTGGATGAGTCGGAGTCTATCCTTCCTGTTTGTCTAGTCCCTTTCTAACAGCAGAGAGTGGATGACTACCCCCTAACCCTTTCGGAATTGTATCTTACAGATACAAAATAGAAAGTGTTAATCTCATTTAAAAAAGGTGTATGACTTTTGCCTCCCAAGTAGAACAAGATACAGTGCATCATGAATAACTAACTCTGCAGTATCAGATGTTGCCCAAAGGCTTCACTGGGTTTCTCCCAGGACACCACCTCAAGGTGTAGAATGACAAGGTTACCAGTGAGGATGCTGGGCCACCATCTTTCCACCTGACCTGCCTCAGCCAGAAATGCCCTCCTTTGGTTAGTTTTTCATCCTGGGATTTTGCCTAATATTTTGTTTGCTTCTGAGTGAATCAGCCGAGTTTTGATTCACAGAGTCAGAAAATAGTGAAAACATTTCACATTATTTTCAATAACTTTGTAAGAGAGGAAAACTGCAATGATGTGCCACACATGTTCAAAGAACATTAGATTGGTTGCAGCTTTGGTAGTTGCCTGATTTAGGAAAGTTGGGTTGGCTTCTTATGATTGGTTGTTCTTAATTTTTCTTGGATCTGAGTGCATCGATTGTGGTTTAGGTTTTGGTTTACTGGCATGGGCTTCCAAGACATTAGAGCTATCAGTCTCATGGCCTCCTTGTTTATAAGCTATTTTATAAGTTACAATATTGAATTTTTAGTTTGGAACTTCCTGAGTCTGTGGGATAGTTGTAAAGACCATGAAGACACAGCTCATGGGTTCTCTGTCTGGAGCTGGTTCCTATACATCCAATTCCAGCTGGACACATGATATTTTGACAGTGACAGTGGTCAATGAATGTTTGATGAATGACCCTTACCTATGGAGATGTGCTTGTGTCCACCTCTGGGTTAGTTTTAAGTTTCTTTCCTGGAATATCCTTCCCAGTTGACTGTTGTTTTAAATCCTGCTTCTCATACAAGGCTTCTCTCAATTGTCATGTTGTCTACAGAGACTTTGCTGATCTTCACACCAACCTCCATGCTTCTTACTTCCATAATTGCCCAGGGTAACTATAGCAATGGCCTACATTTTAACACACAAGCACACATTTCTCTCATATTCCTTAAAACCTAACACACGTTTTGTCAGAGAACAGAATGCTCAGTTCTGTGTTGAGTTGAACTGAACTAGAATTGTCAGCCAGAATTCCATTCCTAAGGATCATTTTTTTTAGGAAAATTGTAATTTATAAACCCAGTTAACTTTTCTTGATTAGTATTTAGACTACATTAATATTTTTAAATGCAAATGTATTCCTCTCAAATTCTTTATTTTAGGGCAGAATGGTGCAAAAAGGAATTTATGCTGAATTTCCAAAACCTGGGATAGATTTTGAAGATATTCTTTTGGAAAAAGGAGAATGAGGAGGCTGAACCATCTCCAGGTCCAGGAACTCCCACTCTGAGGAATTGGTCCTCCTCTGAGTCTTCAGTTCAGTCACTACAGTCTTCCAGCTCCTCATTGAAAGATGCGGCTCCAGAAGACAAAGATGTGAGTTTCTCATCCTGCAACATGCCTTAGTCTGTCTCCTCTTGGTGGCCTTGTGGACCTTCAGTCTGCTTCTTTCATGACATCTTTGTTTGTCCCAAAGTAGATCCTAATTTTCCAAGGCCTTATTCCATGGACTTGGTAGAATTAAATTGCTCTGTGCTTGGGGTTCTCCCTTGGGTGTAGGATGGAGGATCTTATGGAGATCAGCAGTGGGTGAATTGCTATGACTTCCTGAGCTTATGTGGCTCATAATGATATGAAAACCCCTCAATTTACTATAGTTATATCCTACTCACTCTGGTGGCCTCTGACTTCCCTTATACATCCAGAGGTTTAATGTGAAGACTGCCTTACAGTGAGTCCTTCTATGATCACACTGAATCAGCTACTTTTCCTATATGTAGAAATGTTCTGGCCCTGCAGGTGACTAATAGTAGTATTTTGTTTCATCATCAGATGGCTTGTGATAGGTCAGAGGCAGCCTGTGCAAAGGACCCATCACTCAGCAGACACTTTGGAGTTAGTTCCCATCTTCCTTTCTTATCCTTCAAGACCAAGAACCACATCTTATCCACCTTCAATCTTCAGTGGTCAGGACAGAGCTGAGGACATCCTAGGCTCCTATGACTCTATAATGCATCTTAAGTCCTCCAGACAGAAACACACTAGATCTTCCTTAAAAACATACACAGGTATTCCTCTATATACAAATCCTCACTATTCAGACCTAGGGGCCTGGATGATTCTGATAAGTGTTCAGATAAGTCTTCTTCACATCCCTATACTCAGGAATCACTCTCTGAATTTCAGGAACCAAATAAATTCTGATCATATCCTTATCCCCTGAGATCCAAACTCACATTACTCCAATTCTCTATGTGAACTCAGTTTACTGTATTAGGTTAATATTTTGAGGCCCAGGCATGTTTTATGTTTCCATTCTTGAGTGACACAAATNATCACTCTCTGAATTTCAGGAACCAAATAAATTCTGATCATATCCTTATCCCCTGAGATCCAAACTCATATTACTCCAATTCTCTATGTGAACTCAATTTACTGTATTAGGTTAATATTTTGAGGCCCAGGCATGTTTTATGTTTCCATTCTTGAGTGACACAAATAATCTGGAAGTATACATTAGCTCCATATAATTTTGTGTATTATTTTGGAACAAGCTTCTACACTTATACTTGAATAAAGTATATTGTGCATGTGCTGAGAGTCATGATCAACTTTAAGCAAAGCCCTTCAGCA
The DNA here is from genome assembly GCA_006410615.1 of Neotragus moschatus. Lineage (NCBI taxonomy): Eukaryota > Metazoa > Chordata > Mammalia > Artiodactyla > Bovidae > Neotragus > Neotragus moschatus. Next base: position 25,202 of record SJYA01005400.1, read on the forward strand.
ATGAATAATTTTATACAAATGATTTTTCTTTGTTTCTTAAAACAAAATTTTTTTTTAAGTTTAAATTTTTATTTTTTAGTTTGTTTTGCTTTACAATACTGTACTCATTTTGC
>SJYA01005402.1:0-25811 GCA_006410615.1 Neotragus moschatus
TAAGGGTGGTGTCATCTGTATATCTGAGGTTATTGATATTTCTCCCAGCAATCTTAATTCCAGCTTGTGCTCTTTCCAGCCCAGCATTTCTCATGATGTACTCTGCATATAAGTTAAATAAGTAGGGTGAAAGCTGGACCCCGTGACTTGGAACTGGTGTACTGCTTTCCTATGTTAGTTGCATTCCTTGAAGATCCCATGTCTTTCTCTTACTTCTGTGGTAGCTTTGTAGGAAAAGGTGCCAAGAGAGTAAATTATTTTAGTTCTTACACATCTGAAAATACCTTTATTCTCCTTTCACATATGATTTATGCAATGGATAATATAGAAGTTGAACATTTCTTTTAGATTTTTAAAGGCATTGTTGTTTTATCTTTTAAAACTCAGTTCTGCTATTGAGAAGTCTGATGCCATTCTAATGTTTCATACATTTTTTTTTCTTTTTGCACTTTCTGTAGAGATTCTAAGGTTATTTCATCTGCAATGTTTAGACATTTTGTGATTATGTACTTTAGTGTGGGTATTTCCTTGTACTGAGTACTTGATGTACTCTTTTAATGAGGATAAATGATCTATTTTTTGGTATTATTTCACTGATAATTACCTCCCTTCTATTTATTGTTTTGTTTTTTGTTTGTTTGTTTGTTTACTTTACCCTGTTTTTTTTTTTTTTTTTTTCCTGGATCCTATTCAGTCAAGTGTTAGGCTGCCAGGGTTGATCCTTTGTCAGTGATACTTTATTCTCTACTTTCCATTTCTTGTTGTATGGGGGTTTATTTTTGCTGTTTTATTCTTCTGGGGGATTTTCTTAATTATAATCTTCTAAACTTTCTTTTTTTGTTGTAGTTTTTAGTTTAAATTTTTTGAATATTATATATTTTCTGATTTTCAACAACTCTTTTTTAATCTTTGAGCTTTTCCATAGCATCTTGTTCTTATTTATGTGTTATCTTATGATAGCTCTCCTAAGACATTAGTTGGAATTATTCTTACCTAGTCTTTTGCTATTTCAAAATGTCTCTGTCCTCTGGATTTATTTCTTCTGCTTGTCTAGTTTATCCTCTTTTATTCATGTGACAGACTTTCCATGAGTAAATAACCATCCTTGGTCCTAAGTGAGGCAATATCAAAGTCAGAATCTCCTGATGGATCTCGTTGACCAGCATGCTTGACTTTCAGATGAACCAGAGAAGAACCTGACTACTTTGCAAGATGACATGTAAATAACAATATATAGAAGGTTTTTCCCCTTTGGGAGGAGATTTCATTTCTTCAAGGACAGTCCCTCAATATTACTGAGTATAAACATCAGACATTGTTTTGCCTGGGAGTGAAAAGAAATGGGCAAGGGATCTTGATTGTTCTATATTTTGAATTTAATCTTTTAAACTATTTTTAGCTAAGTATCTCACCCTGCATTTTGCCATGTTTTGAGCCTCTCCTTGGTTATATGAGGACAAATCTATTTTTCACTCATCTTTGTCTTCCTTCAAATGCAAGATGCATTTTAATCTATGCATTCCTCTGCCACCTGACTTCCCAGGTAAAGTAGTAAAGAATCCACCTGCCAATACAGTAGATGCAAGAGATGTGAGTTCAGTCCCTGGATCAAGAAGACCCCTGGCGTAACAAATGACAGCCCACTCCAGTATTATATTCTTGCCTGGAAAATTTCATGGACAGAGGAGCCTGACAGGCTATAGTCAGTGGGGTCTCAAAGAATCAGACATGACTAAGAGTGTGCACACATGCGCGTGCACACACACACACACACACATATCTTTAACCACTTGCATTTTTCAGACATGTGTTGAAACTTCTCACCCATTCCACTCACTAATATCTTCACCCACTGCTTTTTAGCCTTATTAACATGCACCTTATTCTAAGTTCATTTGCTATTGTTATAGCAGAATCTCTAGAGGAATAGGAAATAAAATCTGTGTAGATATAACCAGAAGTTATAGCTTTTCCTTTCAGAGGTGTTATGATGTTGACTAATATTTTGTTTCTCTTGGAATTACAGAAGAGACATTTAGTTCTGGGACTATATTTAATAAACTGTTGAGAAAGAGAGTTTTGAAAAATCCTCTATCACTATCTTAGATATTAAGGCAATCAGAAAAGAATCTGCCGGGGATTGAAGTCTCATTTAAAATTTAACATGATAAAAAGCAGCTTCCCACCACTGGTAGATTAGGAGAACTATGCTCTGAACTAGAATGGGACAGTGTTTTTCCGGTGGACTTCATTTATCATCTCTGCTGATATGCTAATCAGGGCAACAGTTTTGGAACATGGAGCCAGTTAGGCTGACAACAGCCAAGAATTTTGCAAAGTCTGCCAAAGAGCCATCACAGAAAATCTGAGGTATCATAGAAGTTATGTGTAGAATTTCAGTGGATCTACCTCCATAATTTTTTATTTGTGCCTCAAGCCACTGAGAAACCTTTGACTTGTCCTTTTGTTTTTAAACAGAATCATATTTCTATCTATGTCAAAGAATCTTGCTTTTTAACATGACATAGATATTATATAGAACCCCTGAAATTGTAATACTGTGAAAATAAGAGTCCTTATGACCACAAAGGAAAAATAAACAGAGCTATAACTTTAATGTCTTTGCTGAGACTTTAGTGTGTCACTGGGGAGGGGTAGGCAGCAGGGGCAGAGAACATGATGAGTCGATTATTTTTTGTAAAATTCTTCCATAGGTACCTGACTTACGTTCATGCTAACAAAACAGACTTTCAACAGGGAATTATTTCTAGGCTCTTAAAGTGTGAAATTTAAGTAGTTGTTCTAATGATGGCCCAACTTCAGTAGTATAGAAGGCAGCATGTATGCTTTGTGAACCATAGATAAGCAGTGATTATTTCCTACTAAGTAGAATTTAAGCCAACAAAAAGTTGATGCTTTTTTACACTTCAGTTCAGTCACTCAGTTGTGTCCGACTCTTTGTGACCCCATGAACCACAGCACACCAGGCCTACCTATCCATCACCAATTCCTGGAGTCCACCCACACCCATGTCCATTGAATGGATGATGCCATCTAACCATCTCATCCTGTGTTGTCCCCTTCTCCTCCTGCCTTCAATCTTTCCCAGCATTAGGGTCTTTTCAAATGAGTCAGCTCTTTGCATCAGGTGGCCAACGTATTGGAGTTTCAACTTCAACATCAGTCCTACCAATGAACACCCAGGACTGATCTCCTTTAGGATGGACAGATTGGATCTCCTTGCAGTCCAAGGACCTCTCAAGAGTCTTCTTCAACACCACAGTCCAAAAGCATCAGTTCTTCGTCACTCAGCTTTCTTTATAGTCCAACTCTAACATCCATACATGACCACTGGAAAAACCATAGCCTTGACTAGATGGACCTTTGTTCACAAAGTAATGTATCTGTTTTTTAATATGCTGTCTAGGTTGGCCATAACTCTCCTTTCAAGGAGTAAATGTCTTTTAATTTCATGGCTGCAATCACCATCTGCAGTGATTTTGGAGCCCAGAAAAAATAAAGTCAGCTACTGTTTCCACTGTTTCCCCATCTATTTGCCATGAAGTGATGGGACCGGATGCCATGATCTTCATTTTCTGAATGTTGAGCTTTAAGCCAACTTTTTCACTCTCCTCTTTCACTTTCATCAAGAGGCTTTTTAGTTCCTCTTCAATTTTTGCCATAAGCATGGTGTCATCTGCATATCTGAGGTTATTGATATTTCTCCTGGCAATCTTGATTCCATCTTGTGTTTCTTCCAACCCAGCATTTCTCATGATGTACTCTGCATATAAGTTAAATAAGCAGGGTGACAATATACAGCCTTGACCTACTTCTTTTCCTACTTGGAACCAGTCTGTTGTTTCATGTCCAGTTCTAACTGTTGCCTCCTGACCTGCATACAGGTTTCTCAAGAGGCAGGTCAGGTGGTCTGGTATTCCCATGTCTCTCAGAATTTTCCACAGTTTATCGTGATCCACACAGTTAAAGGCTTTGGCATAATCAATAGAGCAGAAATAGATGTTTTTCTGGAACTCTCTTGCTTTTTCCATGATCCAGCAGATGTTGGCAATTTGATCTCTGGTTTCTCTGCCTTTTCTAAAACCACCTTGAACATCTGGAAGTTCACGGTTCACATACTGCTGAAGCCTGGCTTGGAGAATTTTGAGCATTACTTTACTAGCATGTGAGGTGAGTACAATTGTGCAGTAGTTTGAGCATTTTTTGGCATTGCCTTTCTTTGGGATTGGAATGAAAATTGACCTTTTCCAGTCCTGTGGCCACTAATGAGTTTTGCAAATTTGCTAGCATATTGAGTGCAGCACTTTCACAGCATCATCTTTCAGGACTTGAAATAGCTAAATTGGAATTCATCACCACCACTAGCTTTATTTGTATTGATGCTTCCTGAGGCCCACTTGATTTCACATTCCAGAATATCTGGCTCTAGGTGAGTGATCACACTATCGTGATTATCTGGGTCATGAAGACCTTTTTTTATACAGTTCTTCTGTGTATTCTTGCCTCCTCTTCTTCATTTCTTGTGCCTCTGTTAGGTCCCTACCATTTATGTCCTTTATTGAGCCCATCTTTGCATGAAATCTTCCCTCAGTATCTCTAATCTTTTTTACATGATTTTAAAAATTTAAGGTTAGAAGAAAAAGAATACTTATCAGGTAAGCTAAGAATGGGAAAGAAAGAAGTGTGACTCAGGGTAGTGAGTAGAAGTGTGTCAGGGTGTGACAGAAAGGGAGAAGTTGAAGACACTAATAAGGTTTCTGAGTCAGTTACTGGAGAAGTAAGTTGTACCGTCATCCAAGAGAGACTGAATCACTACATATAGATTCTTTCGGATCATGGACTTTTCCCTCTACTTTACAGTCCTAGTCAATAAAGAAGAAAGACTCAGTTTCTCAAAAGATAGTATCACCAGCTGGCTAATTCCACTTCTGAAAGGAAGATCATCTTCCAACTGACAACTTACTTTATTACTCAGATACTCTCCTGTAACTCATACTGTTTAGAAGGCAGCGGAAAGCTAATGGTTATACCTTAGAGTGTGATATATACACAGGAAGAGAGACACATTGAAAAGTATCAGACAGTGGAGTACAACTTTCCAGCCAACTAAGTCCTGTGCTTAAATCCTGGCTCTGTCATCTGATATATTTATAATCTTGAGCAAATCTTGAGAAACCAACATCACCATATATTAAAGAAAGCCAAATAAGGCAAGACATCTGTCCGCAAGGAATTTATAGGAGAGGTAGACAAATAAGTTATTAAGAAGAAAGAATGATGATTGCTATGGTGAAAGAATGTGCAGGGTGCTATGGGGCAGAGAAGGGGGCACCCGAACCAGATGAGATGCCAGGGAAANTATACAGCCTTGACCTACTTCTTTTCCTACTTGGAACCAGTCTGTTGTTTCATGTCCAGTTCTAACTGTTGCCTCCTGACCTGCATACAGGTTTCTCAAGAGGCAGGTCAGGTGGTCTGGTATTCCCATGTCTCTCAGAATTTTCCACAGTTTATCGTGATCCACACAGTTAAAGGCTTTGGCATAATCAATAGAGCAGAAATAGATGTTTTTCTGGAACTCTCTTGCTTTTTCCATGATCCAGCAGATGTTGGCAATTTGATCTCTGGTTTCTCTGCCTTTTCTAAAACCACCTTGAACATCTGGAAGTTCACGGTTCACATACTGCTGAAGCCTGGCTTGGAGAATTTTGAGCATTACTTTACTAGCATGTGAGGTGAGTACAATTGTGCAGTAGTTTGAGCATTTTTTGGCATTGCCTTTCTTTGGGATTGGAATGAAAATTGACCTTTTCCAGTCCTGTGGCCACTAATGAGTTTTGCAAATTTGCTAGCATATTGAGTGCAGCACTTTCACAGCATCATCTTTCAGGACTTGAAATAGCTAAATTGGAATTCATCACCACCACTAGCTTTATTTGTATTGATGCTTCCTGAGGCCCACTTGATTTCACATTCCAGAATATCTGGCTCTAGGTGAGTGATCACACTATCGTGATTATCTGGGTCATGAAGACCTTTTTTTATACAGTTCTTCTGTGTATTCTTGCCTCCTCTTCTTCATTTCTTGTGCCTCTGTTAGGTCCCTACCATTTATGTCCTTTATTGAGCCCATCTTTGCATGAAATCTTCCCTCAGTATCTCTAATCTTTTTTACATGATTTTAAAAATTTAAGGTTAGAAGAAAAAGAATACTTATCAGGTAAGCTAAGAATGGGAAAGAAAGAAGTGTGACTCAGGGTAGTGAGTAGAAGTGTGTCAGGGTGTGACAGAAAGGGAGAAGTTGAAGACACTAATAAGGTTTCTGAGTCAGTTACTGGAGAAGTAAGTTGTACCGTCATCCAAGAGAGACTGAATCACTACATATAGATTCTTTCGGATCATGGACTTTTCCCTCTACTTTACAGTCCTAGTCAATAAAGAAGAAAGACTCAGTTTCTCAAAAGATAGTATCACCAGCTGGCTAATTCCACTTCTGAAAGGAAGATCATCTTCCAACTGACAACTTACTTTATTACTCAGATACTCTCCTGTAACTCATACTGTTTAGAAGGCAGCGGAAAGCTAATGGTTATACCTTAGAGTGTGATATATACACAGGAAGAGAGACACATTGAAAAGTATCAGACAGTGGAGTACAACTTTCCAGCCAACTAAGTCCTGTGCTTAAATCCTGGCTCTGTCATCTGATATATTTATAATCTTGAGCAAATCTTGAGAAACCAACATCACCATATATTAAAGAAAGCCAAATAAGGCAAGACATCTGTCCGCAAGGAATTTATAGGAGAGGTAGACAAATAAGTTATTAAGAAGAAAGAATGATGATTGCTATGGTGAAAGAATGTGCAGGGTGCTATGGGGCAGAGAAGGGGGCACCCGAACCAGATGAGATGCCAGGGAAAGCTTACAGAGATGTTAGCTTTGAAAGACCAAAGGGGTGTAGACATAGGAATTCCAGGCAGAAGCTGTGTCCCAGAAGGTTATGTGTACATGCTCAAGACTTATATTACCTCTTATAGACATGGAGAGCCAAGGAAAGGTTTTAATTAGAGGAGTCAGGTTTTCAAACCAGAATTCTTGATAAAGCAATTGAGGAGCTGCAGAGTGGAGGATGAAGAGGAGCACTTAAGACTTGCAATACGAAGGTTGGTGAGTAGCAAGCACTCCAGTTGAGGAAAGATATGGTAAATACACAGCATGCCAGCTAAAGATGGTAAGGGGATGAGGTTAGAGCAGATACCTTGTCCTGCTTTGCCTGAGACTGTCTTGCTTTAAAAAGAAACTGAAAGTACCGCGACCCAGGAAGCCTTTCAGTCCCTGTGAAGCTAGTCGGATGACCAGTTCATCTGGGGCTCTGAGGTGGGAGTGAGATGGTTGGGTACACTGATCCAAATCATATTCAGGTGGTAAAATCTATAAGACTCATAACGAGTTAGTTGTTGTCAGGGTGGGGACAGAAAGGGAGAAGCTGAAGACACTAATAAGGTTCCTGAGTCAGTTACTGGAGAAGCAAGTTGTACCGTCATCCAAGAGAGACTGAATCACTGTGTGTAGATTCTTTCAGATCATGGACTCTTACCTCTACTTTACAGTCCTAGTCAATAAAGCATCTTTTGCATGTGTATTATTCGTGGCAGTGCCCTCTGTTAATTCTTCAATTTTGATTGATTTGCAATTTAGATCTGAAAAAATAATACAAAACAAACTTTTAGTGACTCTATCTTTTGTTGGTGCAGTAAAATGGAAATATGTATCAATAGCAATATTCAGGCCATGTGTGGCAGAGTGGAGGCAGTCTACTTATCTAAAGAACAGGTATTGGTGTTTGTACTTTTTAAGTTGTTCTTAGTAGAAAAGGACTGAAATTTATAGTCTGTCTCCCAGAGAGAGTCCGTTTATTTTAAAAAACCAAGATTGATTTGATTCTTTAAGTGTGTCAAAAAATACACTTCAGATTACCATGCTTATGAAATAAACTTTAAATGATGCCTTTTAGAAAAGTCAGGGGAGAAATAAAAAAGCTAGTCAGCTCATTTTAAAATTTTCAAGTGGATATTTGATATTTATGTTGTTTTCTTATTCTCTGGATGATGGATAACATTCCTTGATTCTTTTCCAAACCAGTTTGATTGTACAAGCAACAGATAAAGGCATTCCTAGGCTTTCTGATACAACTGTGATCAAGATACAGGTGATTGACATAAATGACAATGCCCCAACTTTTCTCCCTTCTGAAGCAGTGGAAATTGCCGAAAGTAAGTGTGGTGATTTGAAATAATGGTTTTGATTAACTTGTATATCATCTACTATTTTTTCAGCTGGATGCTGTTAAATATGCATACTATTCCTCAACAACCACACAACTATAAATTGTTTTTATCTTCATTTTACAGAATAGAAAATGGAGAGTCAAAAATTAACTATAAAATGTCAAAGAAGTTAAAAGTTAAAAGTTGAAGTTTGCATTCAAGCCAGCAGGAAGCTGAGCTCTCAAGGTCAAACCACTACTCCACACAGCTTCTTTTGTATACAGACATTTCTTAAAAGTGAAATCTGCTCAGTGAAGCATTTTTGTTGGCTGTGATGGTCACTCTAAAGCTCCCCTGAGATAAAGTGATGTTATTAGACTGATAACTTTGTCAGTCTTTGAGTTACCAAACTCAAGCTCACCACTTGAAAGCCAATATTTGAGAGGCAAGTGTTAGAAAGGAAAGGTTGCTTTATTCAGGAGGCCAGTAACTTGGGGAAGAAGGCATATACTGTGTCCAAAGGCCAATTCCACAGTGCTGATAGTGGGCAACAGCTTTTAATGGGGAGCTTCATGGGTGTATGGTTAGAGTAAGGAGGCTCCATGCAGAGTCACCTCTGAGGATCATCTTGATATTGGTCATGTGGTAATCTGACCATTATCTTAATTGTTTTAAGCCCAGTTAATCCTCAGTTCCAGGACTGGCTGGTTCTCATTTCTTTGAGGTCAGCTCTCAGAATTGTGATAGCTTATGTTATGGCTACAGTCTGGTCATCATGGAGTTAACTCCTTCCACCTGGTGGAGGTTTCATTATCTATAAGACAGCTCACAGAATACGGCTCAGAATGTTATCTCTAGCCCTTGAGGAAAAACTAAAGGTCCTTGACTTTGCTTAAGTACTGAACTGTTATTATTTTGTCCTGCTGCTGCTGCTAAGTTGCTTCAGTTGTGTCCGACTCTGTGCAACCCCATAGACGGCAGTCCCCCAGGCTCCCCCATCCCTGGGATTCTCCAGGCAAGAACATTGGAGTGGGTTGCCATTTCCTTCTCCAATGCATGAAAGTGAAAAGTGAAAGTGAAGTCGCTCAGTCGTGCCCGACTCTTAGCGACCCCATGGACTGCAGCCTACCAGGCTCCTCTGTCCTTGGGATTTTCCAGGCAGGAGTACTGGAGTGGGTTGCCATTACCTTTTCCGTATTTTGTCCTATTTGACTGTTTTTCCTTTGTTTCTGTGTCTCCTCATTTCTCTGATTAAGTTTATTTTATTAATATTATTTGTTATGGGGGCATGCTGGGTGGCTTTCAGGATCTGAGTTCTTTGACCAGGAATTTAACCCAGGCCAAAAGCAAGGAATCCAAACCCTGGACTGCCAGGGAATTCCCTAAATTTATTCTTTGGCTAAATTTTTTCTGTGGAAAAAAGACAAGGAAAGGCCATGGTGGAGGAGGGTTTGTCCCAGGAAGGCCCCACAGGGCCTTGCTCAGTTTTATTTGCAATATACTAATGACAACTAATAAGTGAAGGCGGTTGGATGATTTTTGCACAGTCATCATTTTCCTCTGCTGCTGCTACTGCTACTGCTGCTACTAAGTCGCTTCGGTCGTGTCTGACTCTGTGCGACCCCATAGACAGCAGCCCACCAGGCTCCCCCGTCCCTGGGATTCTCCAGGCAAGAACACTGGAGTGGGTTGCCATTTCTTTCTCCAATGCATGAAAGTGAAAAGTGAAAGTGAATTCAGTCATTCGTATCCGACTCTTGTCGACCTCATGGACTGCAGCCCTCCAGGCTCCTGTGTCCATGGAATTTTCCAGGCAAGAGTACTGGAGTGGGATGCCATTGCCTTCTCCTTCCTCTACTACTATAAACTAAAGTTCAACTTCTGCAGGAAACTTTATCACATTAACGGTAGAGATTGAAAATATGAAGTTTTACATGATATGCTGATTCATCTTAATTGTTTGGGTCTTTGGGCTACATGATGACTCCATAGTCTGTGATCTCAAAGTTGTCTGTGATCAATAGCTGTACTAGTAAAACCCAACCCAACTTTTTATAGTTGAAATTGCAGATAGTGGCCCATCACTCTCCTCTCTCTTTTCACTCTTAATATCCAACTTATTTCTAAAATGTGCCTAACATTTTGTTATGTTCACTCTCCAAACAAATTACAAACATCACTGCTCAAAGAGGGCTATATTCCAGCAATTTTTATATATAAGAATACCTATAAATATTTTAAATAATTTAAAATATTATACTAATAAAAAAAATTGTCTAGTTTTACCTCTCACATATTTGATGTGTTTTCATCTGCTTTTACTGAAAGTGCTATTCTAAAGCACATGCACTGGAATCAAAATGCAGTAGTGTGCTCAGAATAAATATATCACAAAAATAAACCATGTATATCAAAACTTACCATAGGGAGTCAAGTGTAATTGGTGCATGTCAAGGGTGTTCAAATTTGAAATATGAAAATTATTAGTCTCATACACAGTGGAATTATTCTAAATGTCCTGGGATCTTTCTACCTGTACCATACCTATGAAGTCCAAACAAAAGTCCTTGTCATGGCAGTTTAAAGAACACATATGTTATGTGAGACATTTACCATGTCACCTATTTGTTATTTTTGTGTGTGTGAATACTATCAGAGATCTTTTGTGATCACCAGTATGAGGTATACTGTCTATAGTCTTGATAATTTTGAGAGTCGGATTTTAAGAGGAAGAAGCAGTGTGTGCCTCTCAAAAGAAATAATTTTACAAAAGTGAATATGAGGAACTAAGTATCTAGCTTCAGTATCCAAACATTTTCATTTAAATCTTGCTTGCTTTTCGGAATTTTATGTTTTGAATAATAACGTTCTTCCCACCCACATTACCCATGAATATATGATTTTGATATGGAAATTATATAGTGCAAATAAGTGACTTACAATGTTTCTTGGTGCAGGGATTGTGTGACAAACATATGATAAAAAATTAAATATAAAAATTGAAAGTAATCTACCTCTTCAATTCCCTATTCAGTGGTAAATTTTCCCTTTTATTGGGCTCATAAATTCTTCAGAGTTTTTATTCAGTTTGTAATGAGCCTTGTATGAGAAATCATGCCAAGAAACAGCAAATCATATTGGACAAAAAATAAAAATGCTTGGATTGAACTATTAAAGAAAAATATTTCAAAGGATGACTTTTAATAGAGACTGACAGTGGTCATGACTATTTCAGATTCTTTGCCTGGCACGACTGTGACTCGGATATCAGTTTATGATGTGGATTCGAATCCAGCTTTCACCTTCAGTTTTGTCAAAGAGAGTAATCCTGGAACCAAGTTTGCTATTGATCGGAACACTGGGGAAGTGGTGCTGGTTGAAACACTGGATTTTGAAGAAGCTTCTAAATATGAGCTGCAGATCCAAATTTCAGATTTGGTGCATCAAACAGAGGGGACAGTCACTGTCCATGTGCTTGACGTCAATGATAACCCACCAGTATTTTCTCAGGATTCTTACCAGGTAAATAGCATTAAGAGATGCTGAGACCATGACCAAACCTGAAAGAACAGGGAATAATGTAACTGAACCATAGTCAACAAAGTAATGTAGACAGACAGATAGTATTCATGGTTTTTACTGCCTAAGTTGGTGCTGAGAGTTTTATATTTAGCATCAGGGAGAATAGAAGTACATATGGAATTGAATCTCTCATTCAATTCAATTTCTTAAGTATGTAAGTAACATAAGGCTCATAATTACACAGTATACAGTGTAATGAAACATTAGTGAATACACTAGTGAATGCATTAGCTATCCTCCACTACACAGAAATAATTTAGATGGACATTTTTTCATAATCAAAATCAATATTGCATGAAACATCTTTTAAAATTTTTTAATTTTGTTTTTTGAATTCTGGAACGACTAACACAATCTTCTTAATATGTCCACTCTATAAATTAATAAAGTCAGGTTCTCTGCTACTTCCATAAACAAAATAAATAAGAGTCAGGTCCTGGCTCTGTTCATGAAAATAGCTGCGTTCTTTAAGCACAGGGCCTGTCTCCCCTTTTTTTTCCCCCTCAGGTCACCATTTCCGAACTGGTGCCTCTGGGGCACCCAGTGCTGACCATTGTGGCCACAGACGTGGAAAGTAGTGAGAACATTACTTACAGGATCCTTTCCTCTTCCGAGATGTTTTCAGTTGATCCTGCCAATGGTGAGTTATTTGTAGTGGCTGTAGCATGCATAGGTTTGGGTTACAGAGAGGAAACCTGAAATAATCCTTTCCAAATATGCCTAAAATAGCCCCCAGGCCCTCCTGCTGGGGTCATAGACACCACCTTCTTGTTTCTCTTATTGTCAGATGCTGTGGTGGCAAATTCTGGTGCTATTTCTCTTCTCTAACATCTCAAAGATTGGAAAGAAAAAGGAATTGATTAAATGCTGGCAAATGCACAGAAATTCAGATACCTCAGTATAGTAAACACCAGTTCATTCAGCTATCTGATTACAGTTGGGGTAATTAACCAGGCCTCCACAAGAATCAAAGTAAAATGGAAGGGATTCATTTAGAACTAACGACTGCATGTTACCAGAATTTGGAAGCTTTTTTCCCAAGCCAAGTATAAGAAGTTTGGTAATAGTATCATATATTCAACAAGGAACACAAAAAACTGAAACAGGAAAGCTTTTTTGAGCACCTCTATTAAGTGGAGTGGGCTTCCCTGGTGGCTCAGATGGTAAAGAATCTGCCTGCAATGCAGGACACCAGCTTCAATCCCTGGGTCAGGAAGATTCCCTGAAGAAAGGAATGGCAACTCACTCCAGAATCCTTGCCTGGAAAAGTCCATGGACAGAGTAGCCTGGCAGGCTACAGTCCATAGTGTTGCAAAGTCAGACATGCCTGAGAGACATTTACCCATTAAGTAGAATGTTCTGTAGTTTTGATGCTGTTCTTATATCTTTGATTCCTCACAAGCTTCTTTGTTTGGTTATTAGAGATCAAGACATTTATGGTTGTAAAATGCATTCAGGCAAGTGATTACAGAAAAGTTAAGCATTGTATAGAGAAAATATAACAGCAAGTAGAGTCCCTTGGACAGCAAGAAGATCAAACCAGTCAATCCTAAAGGAAATCAACCCTGAATATTCATTGGAAGGACTGATGCTGAAGCTGAAGCTCCGATATGTTGGCCACCTGATGTGAAGAGATGACTCATTAGAAAAGACTCCAATGTTGGGAAGGATTGAAGGCAGGAGGAGAAGGGGGCAACAGAAGATGAGATGGTGGATGGCATCACAGACTCAATAGACATGAATTTGAGCAAATTCTGGGAGATAGTGAAGGACAGAGAAGCCCAGTTTGCTGCAATCCATGAGATCACAAAGAGTCAGACGTGACTTAGCAACTGAACAACAGACATTAAAAGCCAAACTTAATAAAGATGAATAATTAATAAAGTGCTGTCCATAGCAGAACATGCTCCAGAAAAATAACAGCGCCTGGGACATGGACATCACCAGATGGTCAACACTGAAATCAGATTGATTATATTCTTTGCAGTCAGAGATGGAGAAGCTCTATACAGTCAACAACAACAACAAAATATCTGGAGCTGACTGTGTCTCAGATCATGAACTCCTTATTGCCAAAATCAGAATTAAATTGAAGAAAGTAAGAAAAGCAACTAGACCGTTCAGATATGACCTAAATCAAATCCCTTATGATTATACAGTGGAAGTGACAAATAGATTCAAGGGACTAGGTCTGATAGATAGAGTGCCTGAAGAATTATAGATGGAGGTTTATAAAACTGTAGAGAAGGTGGTGATCAATACCATCCCCAAAGAGAAGAAATGAAAAAAGAATAAATGGTTGTCTGAGGAGACCTTATAATCAGCTGAGAAAAGAAGAAAAGTGAAAGGCAAAGGAGAAAAGAAAAGATATATCTTTCTGAATGCAGAGTTCCAAAGAATAGAAAGGAGAAATAAGAAAGCCTTCCGAAGTGATCAATGCAAAAAAAAAAAAATAGAGATAAACAATAAAATGGGAAAGACTAGAGATCTCTTCAAGAAAATGAGAGATACCAAGGGAACATTTCATGAAAAGATGGGCATGATAAAGGACAGAAGCAGTATAGAGCTAAAAGAAGGAGAAGATATTAAGAAGAGGTGGCAAGAATACACAGAAGAACTATACAAAAAAAGATCTTCATGACCCAGATAACCATGATGGTGCGATCACTCACCTAGAGCCAGACATCCTGGAATATGAAGTCAAGTGGGCTTTAGGAAGCATCACTATAAACAGAGCTGGTGGAGGTGATGGAATTCTAGCTGAGCTATTTCAAATCCTAAAAGATGATACTATAAAATTATTGCACTCAATATGCTGGTAAATTTGGAAAACTCAGCAGTGGCCACAGGACTGGAAAAGGTCAGTTTTCATTCCAATTCCAAAGAAAGGCAATGCCAAAGATGTTCAAACTACCACACGATTGCACTCATCTCACACACCAGCAAAGTAATGCTGAAATTTCTCCAGACTAGGCTTCAACTGTATGTGAACTGAGAACTTCCAGATGTTCAGGCTGGATTAAGAAAAGGCGGAAGAAACAGAGATCAAATTGCCAACATCTGCTGGATCATAGAAAAATATTTACTTTGCTTCATTGACTATGCTAAAAGCCTTTGACTGTGTGGATCACAACAAACTGTGGAAAATTCTTCAAGAGATGAGAATACCAGACCACCTGACCTGCCTCTTGAGAAATCTGTATGCAGGTCAGGAAGCAACAGTTAGAACTGGACATGGAACAACAGACTGGTTCCAAACAGAGAAAGATGTATGTACCTCAAGGCTGTAAAGTGTCACTCTGCTTATTTAACTTAAATGCAGAGTACATCATGAAAAACGCTGGGCTAGATGAAGCGCAAGCTGGAATCAAGATTGCTGGGAGAAATATCAATAACCTCAGATATGCATATGACACCACCCTTATGGTAGAAAGTGAAGAAGAACTAAAGACCCTCTTGATGAAAGTGAAAGAAAAGGGTGAAAAAGTCGGCTTAAAACTCAACATTCAGAAAACTAAGGTCAGGGCATCCGGTCCCATCCCTTCATGGCAAATAGATGGGAAAACAGTGGAAATAGTGAGAGACTATTTTTTGGACTCCAAAATCACTGCAGATAGTGACTGCAGCCATGAAATTAAAAGATGCTTGCTCCTTGGAAGAAAAGCTATGACAAACCTATGCAGCATTTTTAAAAGTACAGACATTACTTTGCTGACAAAGGTCCATCTAACCAAAGCCATGGCTTTTCCAGTGGTCATGTATGGATGTGAGTTTGACTATAAAGAAAGCTAAGCACCTAAGAATTGATGCTTTTGAATTGTGGTGTTGGAGAAGATTCTTGAGAGTCCCTTGGACTGCAAGGAGATCCAACCAGTCAATCCTAAAGGAAATCAGTCCTGCATATGCATTGAAAGGACTGATGCTGAAGCTGAAGCTCCAATACTTTGGCCACCTGATATGAAGAACTAAACCATTGGAAAGACCCTGATGCTGGGAAAGATTGAAGGCAGGAGGAAAGGGGGTTGACAGAGGATGAGATGGTTGAATGGCATCAACGACTCGATGGACATGAGTTTGAGCAAGCTTCTGGGAGTTGGTGATGGACAGGGAAGCCTGCCCTGCTGCCGTGCATGGGGTTGCAAAGAGTCAGACATGATTGAGCAACGGAACTGAACTGAATTGGGACACGTTATGCTGTGTGGTCCCCAGCTGTTCCCACCACTGCGTCATTTCACAAAGGAGAGCTGACTTAGAAGTTAACTTCTGAAAGGTGGATGTTAACTGGTTTACTAGGTTTACTGTTCTAATAGTTTTGCAGTTACATAAATACTGAGTCCTTATGTTGTATACACTGGAGACTAATACAATGTTTATATCAATTATATTCTCCATTTTAAAAAGTTAACCTCAGGATTACCTGAGGGGAGAATCTGGTATGAGGCCCTCGGAATGTGATAACTGGGAGAAGTAGCTAATGTAGCCCCGTGGCCTGTGGATGAATGGCTGCTGTGTGGATTTAAATGTCAGGAATTTGACTTTTCTGTCCCTCTGTCTTAGTGTGTCTCACTCTCTTGGCTGCAGCAAATCACAGTCCTGGCAGCACTTTTCTTTTTATTTGTATTAGCAACAAACTTTACAGTAAGACATTGATTAGAACGTTTTCAGAATCTTAACTGTTATCTTGTCAGCTGAGTTCACAGTGGGACTCTAACTGAAATTTGGCATTTAAAACATACTGTTTTGTTTTCTTTCTTCATGGCTGTACTAAAAGCACATTTACCTTAAAAAAATATTTTTACATACATACATACATATATATATATTTTAGAATAATAAAAATGTATTATATATATTTCAAAATATGGATTTAAAAATGATAAAATATATTACATATATTTCATCAATAGTGGGAAAATCCACTTGCTGAATAAACCCATAGCTTTAGGAAAGACCTATCTAGAATTAAGCGATAGTTGTTAAGTCTGCACTATTATATTTACTGCTTTCATTTGACTCGAATGAATGCCATCTGGTATTTCCAGAAATTTATGCCAGAATGTTTCTATGCATGTTTCTATTGATGGTAGAATGGGTTATACATTATTCAAATAAGAATGTGTGTGTGTTCAGTTGCTTCAGTCATGTCTGACTCTTTGCAACCCATGTACTGTAACCCTCCAGACTCCTCTGTCTATGGGATTCTCCAGGCAAGAATACTGGAGTGGGTTACCATTTCCTTCTCCAGAGGATATTCCCAACCCAGGTATAGAACACATATCTCCTGCATTTCATGCTTTGCAGGTGGATTCTTTACCTGCTAAGCCACCTGGGAAGCCACCTTTCCTAAAAAGTAGTAATGGGACAATTTACCATACAAAAATGAATTTTTAAAAAAATTATGGCAGCACACATATTTAATTGAGTGAACCCCATGAATATTTCTGAATCTTAAATGTTACAGAGGTATAAATATAATAATTAAGCTTTCTATTATAACCCTTGGTTATAACTTAAATGACACATCTAACAGATAACTTTACATGTTAGTAAATATTTGCTGACTAAGAGGATCATACACATTTTATTTCACAACATTGTAAGGCTGTGTTGTTTTTCAGGCACAATATTTACTATCAATCCTGTCTTCCTTATGGAGAGAAAATCAACAATTCGATTTCTTGTTGAAGCCAGTGATGGTGGATTTCCTGACCTGAAGGCTGTTACTTTAGTGGAGACAGAAATACAAGATATAAACAATTATGCCCCTGAGTTTGCAATAGAATATTATAATCTTAGCTTAAGTGAAGACACTCCAGTTGGAAGCACACTTGTCACCTTCTCAACCATTGACCATGACTGGACCCGTGAAAACACGCATGTTGAATATTCTATCATCAGTGGTAATTCACAGAACAATTTCCATGTGGAAACCAGTTTTATTCATTCAGAATACTCTTCTAAGCAAGTTGGTTATCTAGTGTTGCTTCATCATCTGGACAGAGAAGCAACTGCCAGTCATGAGCTTGTCCTTCTGGCATTTGACCATGGTTGCCCTCCACTGAGTTCATCAGCCACTGTATCAATAGAAGTCCTCGATGTGGACGATAACCCACCTGCATTCAGCAGCCTGGAATATTATGCCCACGTCAAGGAAAGTACCCCTCCGGGGAGTCCCATCATTGTGGTCTCAGCAAGTGACCGTGATGTGGGTTCACATGCAGAAGTCAGCTACCACTTAACCTCTGGAAATGAGAAGCAGCATTTTTGCTTAGAAGAAAAAACTGGAGTTCTTTCTCTGGTTAAACCCCTAGATTATGAAGAAACGATAAAATTCATTTTAGCTGTCCAAGCTTCAGATGAGGAAAGGAAGCATTTTTCTTTTGCAGTTGTGTTTGTCAATGTCCTGGATGATAATGACCATGCACCTCAGTTTATGTTCCCAAACTTGAACTGTGCTGTTCCTGAAAATCTACCTGTTTTCTCCACCATATGTTCCGTAAATGCTTTGGATTTTGATGCCGGTCCTTATGGAGACATGACCTATTCTATCGTATCACCCTGTCCTCTCCCTCATGAAACACCACGTGATCATAACTTCTTCCTCATTGACCCTTTAACAGGGGATATTAGTGCTCAGCAAGTCCTTGACTATGAAAATGACAACCAATACTGCCTCATAGTTCAGGCCAAAGACAAGGGTGACTCAACAGCCTCCTTAATGGTTTGGGTGGATGTGGAAGGGATAGATGAGTTTGAACCCATTTTCACTCAGGATCAATATTTTTTCAACCTCCCAGAAAAGAGTCATGTAAGACATTTGATTGGCAGAGTGGAAGCCTCAGATGCAGACGCTGGTGTTGATGGAGTCATCCTTTACTCCCTTGAAACTCCATCTCCTTTCTTTTCAGTAAATAAAACTAATGGAAATATTTATTTGAGTAGAGCACTTCCCCCGGTAAAAAGTCAAGTCGGCAAAGAAGACACCATCGAAATGAAGATAATTGCTCATAGCCCCAAACTGGACTCCAGGTTTACATCTTGTACTGTTTTTGTGAATGTGTCTTTTTCCTCAGAAGGGAAACATTCCTCAGGATCAGCTGGCAGCTTTTCGATCAGTCTCACCCTCTCCTTTCTAGTGTTTCTGTTGCTTGTCTTCATTCTAATTGTACTGATTTTAAAACATAAACAAAAAGATGCAATAAATAATTATGAAGAAAAGAAAACATCATCATCCTTAGATATCAATTTGAGACTGACCAGGGATGCCAGTGCACTGAAACCCTTCCAGAAAACGAATGAGAGCCGCGATAAGGCAGTGCCTGTGGACTCCACTCCTGAATGGTTGCGTTTAATAAGAGTCATGGAGAAGGACATTGCACGTCTATACAGGCACTCAAACTCCAGTGATCACTGTTCTGTGGAAGGAGAGACTGCAGAAGATAAGGAAATCCAGAGGATAAATGAACACCCTTACAGAAAGGATGCCGACTCAACTTTGAGTGATCAGGAGTCCAGGGTGCCAGACTCTGGGATTCCAAGGGACTCAGACCAGCTCTCTTGTTTGTCTGGGGGAACTGATGTGATGATCACTGCTGAAACAGCAGAAACCAGCCATATGTTTGAGGAAGGAGATCAAGGAGAGGGCTGTGGCATGACCTATGTTCAAAATAATGTCTTACCCCAGCCACTGAAGAAGAGAGAGGTAAAAGTTGGCATCCAGGCTGTCAGAAAAGAGACTGTCTTTATTTCAAGTGATCAGGAAGCAGGATGTGCAGCTCTCTCAACCCAGAAAAACTCTGATCATGATGTCATGATGAGATATCCCTGGGATTATCTCCTTAGTTGGGAACCCAAATTCCAACCTCTTGCCTCAGTATTTAATGATATTGCAAAACTAAAGGATGAGCATTTACATATGCCTGGCATTCCAAAGGAGAAGAAATATTTTGTTTTTCCACCCCCTTTGATAACAGCAGTAGCCCAACCTGGGATTAAAGCAGTTCCACCAAGAATGCCAGCCATAACCTCAAGGCAGGTACTTCAGAAATACCCACACTCCGCCATTCGCTATCATCACAGTTCTCTGCCAGAAGACACGACTCCCAGTTTTTCCCCATCCCTTTCACTACTGACCACACAGACCCCTGCCATAACTCCACTGCTGCCAGATGGAGAATTATTTGGGACACATTTGAGTGGTTCTTGCCTTGAACCTAAAGCAGCAGATGGAGTTCAAGTATAAAACAATGGTGATATCAAGCACCTGCTCCCCATTGGTCACGAATGACTGGACAAAACATTCCAAAGCAAGCTCCTTGAGACGGAGTCCATTCATCTACAAGTGAGGAGTATAATTTAGTCTGGGTTTTTAGAACCCTCTCATTTGAGTTTATCAAATTTATTTCAGTCTTGATGATAAGTTACTCTATCTTTTAACCTCTACATTTTGCTGTCAGGATTCAAGTTTGTATATATTAAGTAGTGTATATTCTCCCATACCTGGTCTTCTGTATGACTAGATTTCCAAAGGTCACAGTGAACTTGACTGACTGCCAAAATGTTTATATGAAAAAGAATGGAAATATAATATACTGCATTCTGGTCACATTACTGCTGATTATACTGCTATTTATAAAGCAAAATTAGTAAAGACTGAATAAAGAATGAGTGTAGGACAGAAAGTAACAGAGAGGGGAAATTTGGAAGGATAAACAAGTTATAAAGTGAAGCAATTGGCTGCAGATACGATATAGTTGGGAATGCATTTCTCCACTTACTCCATAAAGCACACTTGTGGAGTTTAGCCATAATTTGAATTTGGTAGCATGTCTTTTGGAAATCTAATGAGAAATTAAGAGTGAAATTTGTCATAACTCTGTGTCAAATAAAACAAATTTATTCTTGATTAAATGAAACATAAATGCATGTCTTAAATGAAGAGCTAGTACTGATAAAGCAATAAGTGTGTGGTTGTCTGCCACCAAAGATGTGTTTCCTTGACCTTTAAAAATAAAATGATCTTGTAACATGGTACAGATATAGACATTAACCTTTGAAGATTAATTTGAGTATATTTCTTCATGTTCTTCTACAAACAGTAACTTTATATGAGAAATAATTTATCCACTCAATGTCAGTTTAAAAAGTTCCACACAGGCAAAATTATGTTATTTGCTGACAATAAATTTCATATAGTAATCTAGCAACATATTTTAATGATTTTATATACATATTCTTATTATAAAAGTAAATAATAGATGTCAGAAGTCTTTCTTCCATTTGTTCATACTTATATTTAGTTTTAACAGTCATTAGATATAGCAGCTTGTCAACATGGTTAAAATAATTTTGTTTTGTACAGCTACTAGTTCAGAAATATAGTGATGTAGTTTGGTGCTCATATATGTATATACTGCTGTCTCTTTCTGGAGAAGGCAATGGCACCCCACTGCAGTACTCTTGCCTGGAAAATCCCATGGATGGAGGAGCCTGGTATGCTGTAGTCCATGGGGTCGCCAAGAGTCAGACACGACTGAGTGACTTCACTTTCACTTTTTACTTTCATGCATTGGAGAAAGAAATGGCAACCCACTCCAGTGTTCTTGCCGGGAGAATCCCAGGGATGGGGGAGCCTAGTGGGCTGCTATTTATGGGGTCACACAGAGTCGGACACAACTGGAGCAACTTAGCAGCAGCAGCAGCTGTCTCTGTCTGATGAACCAGAGAATCTATCAGAGATTCTTATCCCTTCCAAGAAAGCAGAGCACATCCTGATGAGGCTTGTCCAGAAATCATCCATAGTAGGTAATGTGGCCAGGCTTTGAAAGAAGAGTTTAGGAGTCTAACATCAAGTCTAGAGGGCATCTGGTGTGGTTTTCTTAGCAGTTATTATGGGATTCATCTAGAGAAACATTTCCCTTATGTTTTCTTCCAGCAGACCTTATCTGTAAAGTTATGTGAGATAACTAATGTGTCTTTACTGAGAAACACTGTAAGATGACATGTTTGATATCTAGTTTTATAGATAAATAATTCTGAGGCTTCCTATGCTGATTTTATCAGTTATATACTAGAAGTTGTATGAAACACAAAGGTTTTTTAAGACGGCTGGAATCCTAGGGAAAGTGATTTAGGTATGGAACCATTAAATAGTAAAAGATGAATGCCTGTCTCTCTTTTTCTCTGGCATCTGGGGAAGAAGATTTCATAGTTTTTCATCAAGATAATAATAACAGTTATTTCAGCATTCCAATGTTTATTCTCTCTTTGATTTCCTTCAAAAGATTTCTTTGAGCATATGAAGAAAGACTATACTGATTTCCTCTTCTAACTGTTAGGTAGTTAGAATAGGAAACAGGAGTCCAGAATGGCGGTGGCTAAAAGACAAAGAAGAGAAAAGCCCGTGAAAATAGAACCAAGGATGGTCTGAGGACTGGAGTGAGGACCTCAGGTAGAACAAACAGCACTCCTGGCTAGCCCAATTTACACAGGGCAGGCCCAGGGGGAGGAAAAATCATAGAAAAACATGCCCTCACGCCTCGAGGATGGAGTTGCCCCCTATTTTCTAAATAAAATAGAACTGTAACACTGATTTCTCTAAGAGCTGTAACACAGTCTGTCCAGGACCCGAGAGCTGTGACGCGCTAAGGGCTTTAAGGTCCGTCACCCCAAATCTTTGTTGTGATGAGACAGAACTGAGGAGCATACACTCACCTGACATAACTATACACGGAAGTTTTTTTTGGCAACAGAATTATTTCTCGTAACAAAGACCATTTTGTTGTTTTTAATTAGCTTCTTCATTACTTACACTTAAAAAGTTATCTATCTAACTCTTCCATAAGTTATTTATTTGCCTGCGATTTTATTACTCATTCTGGACACGATTCTGCATTTTTCCTAAACATTTAATAAAAACAGAAGACATGAAATATTTAGTGCTATTCCTTACCAACATCTAGTGGGTTTTTAATTGATGATTTTATTAATACAGTATCTGTGCTGCACCACCTCCAAATGACCGTTACAGTAGAGTCGAGAGTAAAAATGTGAACATGCTGGTTAAGTGTTTGCAATAAATCATATGTCAGCCCTTTCAACTAGAGTGCTTTTTTCCTAAGTAAACAATATAATTTGTATAGTTTTTCTTCAAGTTCAATATTAACTTGCCTCATATGTTCTGTGTTACTTTGCTGATCTACACACCAGCTTTCGCACTCTGGAGGGGGTACAGAACTTGTTAGTGGAAAATCATTTTAAGCCCCAAATTCATAAGCTATAAAATAAAAGACAGTTGTCTCTTGTGGAATTTTGGCTGACTAAAATTCTGGACTTTCTTGTTGGCAGTCTTAAAAATACTGGTGTAAATCAGGACCAAATGAATATCAAAATTCCATGTCCTAGTAGTAATCATTGAATTAGCTTCCAAAACAGATTCCTAGGCAAAGAAAGGGAAAATGCTGCATCTTCAGGGATTTGATAATTTAACTGTTCTGTAAAAATATTAAAATGTACTGTAAGCTACCAGTTGCTTACAAGTGTGCACAATTGGTCCATGATAGGTGTCCAGGTGAAAAAGGTTCTCAGAACATTTACTCTCAGTTTCAGAGCCCCCCTTACTGTGTTTTCTAGAAGTTATGGTAATGAAAATTATTAATTTAAAAATTATTTCCATCCAAACATGTCTTGTTACTTTTTTTTTTTGACATTTTTACACATACCTTAACTTTAAGTAAAAAAAGGCAAGACAGAACTAAAAGGATCTAAGATGTTAACCCACTGCCAAGCAATGAAGGATATAAAGTGAACATGTGATGTTATGGATAAGCTCATTGGGTTTGTCTTAGTTGAGCTCAAAGAATAGAGCTGTTTGGCCACAGCTGGAGAGAGTTTGTACGGATAATCATTCTGTCCAAGAGGAATTCCAGGATCAGGGAAGTTGCAGAAGCTTTATTTATAGCTCAAACTGGGCATTACAGTGTGAGTCACTGAAAGTAGCTTCCATCCGTTACAAAGATGGAGGGAGAAAAGAAGGGAAAGAGAGAAAGAACAAAGGACAGAAGAGAAAACAGGGTCAAAGCTGAAAAAGGATAGTTTAGGGCATGGGTAGAGAAATGCAAGAATGCAAAAGGTAAAGATTTCTGAAAAGATTTTACATGTGAAGATTTTGCTGAGTCACTTGCCCTTTGTAAGTTCATCCTGTTGAGGAATCTCTCTCCTTTTAAAAATATTTCTTTCCACCTTCTTACTATTCAAGTCTTTCCCTCCATCATCTGAAAATTTAGGTTTATCAAGTTGTGAACCTAAAGCTAGGCAACAATGAACTAGAATACATTTGACCGTAAGCACTTGAATTTGTTGTGGTTTGGGTCTTTTTTTAAGGGGTGGGGTGAATTTTTAAAATAGAATGATTACCTTACCTTATTCCCCACTCTGCATAACCTTGTCATTGTAAGAGCCACTATTTTGAGTAGGTAACTTTATCCCATATAATGGAAGCTGGGACAGAATATGGAATTTTAATACCTAGTCTTTTTTCCCAGTAGCTCATTGTTTTTAAAAATGAGTGCTTGCTTGGTAGTTGGGATTTTATATTAAAAAGTTATATATTACTTAACTTTTCAACCACATATAATCAATAGTGTGTTCTCAAGTATCAGTTTTATTTGAATTCTGGTAACATAAATTATTTTAATTGTATATACATCAAAGAAAGTTGTCTATTAGAAACGAAATTATGGCAGCCTTAGAAAGAATCAGCCACAAATGGCTTCAGGCTATTTCTTTCTCTTAGACACTTGGCTATTTAATTAATGACAATTTAGCACTTCCTACTATTTTTGTCTATATAATTTTCCTCATTTCACCCAATATATTTGCTAAACCAAAACTGTGAAGTGAGTAGGAGAGAAGGAAAAGCATATCAAATAAGTAACAGATGCACAAGTGCATCTCTTGAATGAGAAAGAATTATTTTGGTTAGAAAACTAAATACATGGGTCTGTTTGTTAGATAGCAAACCCTCAGGGCCAAGGCCTGGTCTCCACCTGTATTATGAAATACAGATGTTCTTAGAATGAATGAGCACACATGTGAATGGGCACAGAGTGGGTCATAGTGTGAAGGTGCAACACTTAAGCCTTAATCCCATTAGGTGGGAATTCTAACATAGTTCTGTGATTTTTAACCAGTCATAGGAGAGAGAGAAAGTCAGTGTAGAGAGCCTATCAAAATGTTATAGAATATCTTAGATAAAGTCAAATGCCCAGGTATTTCCATCTTTAATCTTATTTTTTTCTCTTCCTCCCTTCCTCACAATATCCATACATCTCATATGAGTTTTAGACATAATAGAAACAAGTTATAGATGTCATTTAAAAGCATATTGTTTGAGACAGTGACATTACATGACTAAGCACATTGGTCTAATTTAATTTCAGTTTGTGTATTAAACCATAACTGCNTTTAATCTTATTTTTTTCTCTTCCTCCCTTCCTCACAATATCCATACATCTCATATGAGTTTTAGACATAATAGAAACAAGTTATAGATGTCATTTAAAAGCATATTGTTTGAGACAGTGACATTACATGACTAAGCACATTGGTCTAATTTAATTTCAGTTTGTGTATTAAACCATAACTGCCCTATGGCTAGAATGCAGTTCCACCAATAAAAGAAGATAATATAGTTAAGTAGATAAGCCTAGAATGTTATCATCAAAATTTATTGAAATGCAAAGTAAAAGCAACATAAATAATTTATGCAGGAAATTCTATATATGTATATACTTAGTATGTGTTTTTAAAAATGATACTTTAAACAACTACAGGTTATTTAAAACATACTGAACAATTAAGGGAGGGGGTAGTTCAGTTCAGTCTCTCAGTCATGTCCAACTCTTTGTGACCCCATGAATCGCAGCACACCAGGCCTCC
>SJYA01005403.1:0-24851 GCA_006410615.1 Neotragus moschatus
TTTTTTGTGAATCTATCGTATGTTTTTGATTTGTGGTTACCCTAGAGTTCAAGTATATTGACCCATAACTGTATCTACTTGATTTAAATTGATAACCATACACAAGTTCAAACACATTCTAAAAGATCTGTATTTTTATACTCCCCTCCCCCACATTTTGTGATTTATACGTCCTATTTTACACCTTCATTCCTATAGTTATAATTACTTTTATAATTTTTTAAAATTTACATACAGGCTTAAATGATCGTCCATCTGTTTATATATTTGCCTTTCCTATCGTGATTTTCCCTTTCCCAAAGATTCTTGCTTTTTTTCTAGTTAGTGAAGACCCTTTAATATTTCTCTCAGGGTGGGTTTAGTATTGCTGAATTCTTTTAGTTTTTGCTTATCTGAGAAAATCTTTACCTCTCTCCACTAGTCTGAGTGATAATCTTTCTGGGCTGAGTAGCCTATGTTGCAGGTTTTTCCCTTTCAAGATTTTGTATATATCATCCTTCTGGCCTGCAAAATTTCTGCAGAGAAATCAGCTGATAACCTTATGGGGACTCCCTTGTAAATGGCTCTTTGTTTTTCTCTTGCTGACTTCAAACTTCTTCCTTAATTTTGCCATGTTAGTCATGATGTCTTGGTGTAAGTCTGTTTGGGTTCATCTTGTTTGAGGCCCTCTGTGTTTCCTGTACCTGGATATCTGTTTCCTTCTTCAGGTTTGGGAAGGCTTCAGTCATAATTTCTTCAAATAGATTTTCAATATCCTTCTTTCTCTCTTCTTCTTCTGGAACCCCTTATAAGGTGAATGTTGGCACATTCTATATTATCCCGTAGATCTCTTATGTAGCTTTTGTGGTTTTTTTTCACTTGTCTTTCTATCTGCTGTTCTGACTGGGTACTTTCCCTCATTCTGCCTTTGAGATCACTTGTGCATTTTCAGTGTCATCTAGTCTTCTATCCATTGCTTTTGGATTGCTTTTTCTCTCAGAAATTGATTTGTCTCTTTTTGATTGGGTCTTCTTTATAGCTTATAGTTTCTTGTTAAAATAATCTGTGCTTGGATGATTCTCTTTCCTACTTCAGTTAGCATTTTTATTACCAACTTTTAAAATTCACTGTCTGGTAGATTGATTGGCTCTGTTTTGTTATTTTTCAGGGTTTTTCTCTTGCTCTTTAAGTGGAGCAGAGTTCCTCTGGCTTTTCATTTTTCTTCAGTTTCTCTGTCTCTCTCTACTTGTATGAAACACTTATCTACTGTGGTCTTGAGAGAGTTTTATATGGGAGCAGCCCTATGTGGGCTGTGTGCAAAGTGCTTCTGGTGGGAGGCTGGAATTGACAGGGATGCAGGAACATCTTTCCTCAGAGTGTGCTGGCCACTGTTACCTGGGAGGAGCCTGCACAGGGGGTGAGGTGGGACTTTCTGCTCAGTGGAATCTGCTCTTAAGTTGCTGGAGTGGAAGCCCCGAGGGTCAGGCTCTGGCTGGCTCTGCTCCCTTTAAGTGTGTATCTTTCCTCCTCTTGGTACTGGGACCTTGGCTCCAAAGGAGGGGAGTGCTGAAGAAAGCGGGGCTCATGTGCTTACAGAAGTCTGTTTGTGTAGGCATCTGGGGCTTTGCTCAGGCATAGCCCAAGGTTGCATCTTTCCCCCTGTTGTGGTAGTACCAGATCTAGTGCAAATTTGTGGCATGGAGTGGTCAGGGCCAGAGCATTCCCTTGGCTGGCACTGGGGATGGCTGCATTGTGGTTATGGGAACTGAAGTCACTGCACTGCCTTCAGAAGTCTTGGCTGCTTCTGTGGTCCTGTTGGAGTAAGTGCCAACAGTATCCACTGCTGCGCAACCTAGACAACACTCCATGGCTCTGGGTCACCACTGAGTCCCTAGATTGAGTCTTTTCTTAAGTCCTGACCATGCTACACCCCATGCCAAGCTGTGGCATGGAGTGAATGGGTCCAGGGTATTTGCTCAGCTCGAACTGGGGAACGTGGCAAGGTGGCTGCTTCTTTCTGCCCTGTCTGGGGATAAGCCAGCACCCATACAATCCTTACAAGTGGTGTGTAGGCTTTTCTATCCTTTCTATCTGTCCCAATGGTTCTCCAAGCAGCTCAGAGCACGTGTTTCCTATGCAAAGGACCCCAGGACTGGGATAGCCAGTCTGCGGCTCAAACGTCTTACTCTCTAGGGTGAGCATCTGCCCGCGTGATCTTCCTTTCCC
Organism: Neotragus moschatus; assembly: GCA_006410615.1. Classification (NCBI taxonomy): domain Eukaryota; kingdom Metazoa; phylum Chordata; class Mammalia; order Artiodactyla; family Bovidae; genus Neotragus; species Neotragus moschatus. The sequence continues at coordinate 2,206 of SJYA01005403.1, forward strand.
TCTTGGTCTCCTCCTAGGGACACAGGTCCTGACCTGATGCTTTTCTTCCCATCCTACCCAGTCACACGGGAATCTTTCTTACAGCCTTGGCTGTACAGTTCTTCTGCCAATTTACAGTTTTCCATGAGAACTGTTCCCCATATAGATGTATTTTTGATGTGTTTGTGGGAGGTGGTAAGTCCCATGTCCTCTTGCTCTGCCATCTTGAAACCCCTAATATTTACTTTCTGAGAGCATTTTCATGTTCCATATAAACTTATTGGTATATCTTTCGGACTCCTTGGTTATAAGCAGTAGGAATAGACATTTGTTAGCTTCAGCTAAAAGGAATTTATTGGAAGGATATTAGGAAGTTAACATACTCAAGGGAAATCCATAATGGCAAGGACACAACAAGGCCAGCACTGGGGCTCAGGGTGGCAGGACATTGTGAATGGTCATTTGAAGATACCCTCACAGGCATGTACGTATGTGTGTGCAAATGTGAGTGCTCAGTCATGTCCAACTCTTTGTGACCTGTAGCCTGTGACCAGGCTCCTCTGTCTATGGGATTTTCCAGGCAAGAATACTGGAGTGGGTTGCCATTTCCTCTTCCAACCCTCACGGGAGCCTCTGCTTTAACCATATACAGCCCCCATGTTTCTCTACTCAAGATGTGAGTTTCCAGTAGAGGGCATGATTAGTGAGCTTGGGTCCCAAGCCTCCCTCCAGGACAAGGTGGGATTCTGTGATTGACAACTCACCCGAATCACACCACATCAGGAAGGACCAGTTCCCCAGATAAAGTGCTGCTGAGTCAACAAAAACAAACAAACAGAAACGAAAACCCTAAAGCAGGTGCCTCTTAAAACATTTTCAATAGCAACCTCTGCTCGTATATTTGAAATGTGATTCAGTGTGCCAAAATTCAGTGTATATGTGACTCTTGGTGTGTCTAATCACGCTTCTCTTTCCACATTAGCTGCTGGGAAGTATACAGCACTATTGTGTCTTACCCTATAGAAAGCAAGTAGGATTTGTATGGTGGCCACGTTGTCTTTGCCTCTCTCCTGGTTCTTTTTCATATTTTTGATGTTCGTTTTTCCTTTCTCTCTAGTTTGCCATCTTGGTTCATGCTGCGGGGTTATTTTTTTTTTCTGGAATAAGGAAGAATATGAGTGAGCAGATTTGTCTGTGACTCTTCAGGAATGTGTTATGGTGTAAAGCACAGTTCATCCGTATTATGAATTTTCCCATTGGAAGGACTTGTGATCTGAAAGCCAGCAAGCAGCTATAAAGATATCATGGCACAGTATCCCTGCAGTTCTCTGCTTTGAAAGCTTTCCCAGAGTGATTAGGTGCAGAGAACTTGTATCAAACTTTCACTGCACAGCACTCCTGTGTTTAGAAGAATGCAATTTGACCTGGTAAAACAGGCCAGTTTCATGTAAGAGAGAGAAAGAGAGAGCGAGGGAACAAAAGGAAGTCATCTGAAGCAGCTTGGGGCAGGGCCCTGCTCATGGGTTATTTTCCGTGTGACCTCAGCTGAGCTCTCTCTCTCTCTGGAGGAGACTGCCTGGCCTGGGAGCACCAAGGAAAATCTGGCAGTGCCTGGGGGAGTTAAAGTGCAGCCAAGAGCAGCAGGTGCCAGGAACGGGCCGGAAAACTCTGGTGAAATTCCCAGCCGCATAGCAGCTTTAGTTCGGGTTTGGAGAGTCAAAGCTGGGGTTGGAAAGATGGGAGGTCTGCTTGCTGCCCTCAAAAGAACCCCAGCTCCACCCTCCAGACTCCGTGATAAGCTGACCTTTCCTGCCTGAGCCCAGAGGCAAGCAGAGGTGGGAGGGTAATGTTCTTTCATCGCAGGATCTTTTGGTTGTAGCAAGCAGAAGTCTACTCAGGCTAGCTCAAATGGAAGACACTTGTTTGTAAGGATGTAATGGATGCAAAGGGCAGTCCTTTAGACATTCAGGGAGGTATCATGATCTTCATGGCCTTCCCTGGTGGCTCAGATGGTAAAGAATCTGCCTGCAATGTGGGAGACCGGGGTTCGATCCCTGGGTTGGGAAGATCCTCTGGAGGAGGGCATGGCAACCCACTCCAGTATTCTTGCCTGGAGAATCCCATGGACAGAGGAGCCTGGAGGGGTACAGTCCATGGTGTCCCAAAGAGCTGGACACAACTGAGCGACTAAGCACAGATCATGATCTTCTCAGAGGCTGGGACAGAAAATTCAGGAACTGCCAATCCTCTCCATCTCCTGGAGGCCCTCTTCTGCTTCTCTGGGCTCAGTCATCCTGCATGTGGCCCAGCATGGTGGTAGCCTGGTCAACCAGCTGTCTGAGCTTGTGTATCCACAGTTTGCCGTCCCTGGGTCTCTTTCTTCAACCCCTGTGACTGGTCCAGCTCATCTGTCTATCCCGAGCACGTGACTTGACTGTGTCTACCCCTTGTCAAGCTGGCATGGCTAGGAGGAGCAGGTCTCATGAGGGCCAATAAATGCAAGCTTCATGAAAGGTGTTGATGCTGGCTTTCCCCTTAGCTGAAGGGCCACTGAGGACCTTCCAGAACTTCAGAGCTCTTGTTAGGAGTGATATGGAAGGAATTCCTGCTCCCCAGGGCCACTGGACCCATGACTCAGAGGACCCTGAGGTGTCTCCTGGTTTTTGGATGACAGCAATGTTTGGGACATCCAATGTAAGGTAGACTTACTTCGTGCAGGTTGACCCCCTAACTCTTCCCTCCTAGGGAATCCTCCAAGTATGACTCTCCTGAGACAGAGCTGTCCAAGTTCGGGGAACCATTCGGGGTTACTCACAGCCAGTCCCAGCATCAAAGTAGTGCGTCGGAGACGTTGGAAGTTATCAACCCACCGGTTTTATTCCTCCCTGGGCAGGACAAGACTTCAACGGGTGAGGCCACACTGGCCCCTGGGCACCTTCGCTGCTTTTGCTCAGGCCGTTCCTCTCCTTGGAATTCCCTGACAGGTGACCCTCCCCAGTCACTACCTGGTTGAACTCTCTCCTTCCCTTACGGCCCTACCCCAGACCAACCTCCTAGAAGAAGCCCCCCGGCTTGCCTATCATTTCCTCCCCGTCTCCCTCTGCCCCTGTCTTGGCACACACGGCATCTGGTGCCTCTGAGTTGCTCACACTTCATGTGTTCTCCTCTCTAGGCTTCCTACCCTTGGAGGACATCTCTGTGTCCCTGAGAGAGCGTGAGCGGAGCCCAGCTTCGAGCAGGTGGTGTGCTGACATGCATGTGCCACAGACGAGAAGGACCGCTGAGCCTCCCAGCAGCCCCTGGGGCAGGCTCCTGTGGCCCCAGGTCACCCTGACACCCAGCCTTCTCAGCCAGCAGGGGACCCTGCCTTCCCTAAAAACCGTCACCTGGCATCGTCGGGACAAACAAGGACCCCCCCCCCCCCCCGGCTGCTGCCTTCTTGCAGAACAGACTGTCCCACCCACTGCAGCTCTCAGGAGACAGGCTCTAGACTCTGGGGTCCCAGGGTGCCCCCTACTTCACTCCTGTCCCCTAAAAACTAGGCCAGTGGCTAGCTGCAGCTCCCAGGCATGCTGCATTTCTGACTCTGAGGAAGCCAGTCTACTTTTTGTTCCTGAGGCCAGGCCAGTGGTCAGGATGGACGGGAGGCCGAGCAGAGAGAGGGGGAGGCCTGCCAGGAAGCGAGAGCCGAGGTCCGCCTGCTCTCCCACAGGAAACCACTGACTGGAAACTCTGAAGTGCTGGAGGCAGCTCCCAGCTGCACGACCCAGAGTGCGGTCATGCGGCTCCCGCAGCCCCTCCGAGCAGCTCGTGAGACATTTGGAGGGCGGGAGGGGGCACAGGGCCCACAGTGCCCACAGCGTGGGCAACAGCCAGCATCCAGAACACTGGATTTGGCGTTGGTTTCCGATCCCCCCAGACGGTTGCTTGAGCCTGAACAGCACACAAGGCGACGCTCTGATGGGCGGGAGCACTAACCCGGCAGGTGGTGCCGGGGTCTCCGTGCCATCCCGAGTCAGCGCAAGAGCCTAGAGGGGACCCGCCTGCCGGGCGGCACAGGGGCAGCGTCACGTGACGCAGCCGGTATCTTTACTTTTTGGGAGGCTCGTCGCACGCGTGCGGGTTACAGTCACACCCAGTCACGAGAAGTCTCCTGATTTTGCACAAAGTAGGTGTGAAATCTTTCATCCAGGAATTGAAGAGCCTGCGTCATTCTTCTAGGTTTGGTCTGTGAGCCTTTTTTCTCTTGGTGACTCAGTATTTGGATGGCTAGCCCCAGGGGAAGCCATCAGGGTGAGATCTAAGAATCAGGGGCTGGCGCGAGGCTTTGGGTGGGGAGCTGCTCCCCCCAAGACCCACAGGAGCTGGAGGCCTGGGCTCCTTGGGGCTTGGCCCTCACTCCCTCACTGAAACTTGAAAGGGGAAGGATCTGGCTTCCCAGTGTCAGGCCCAGGGCGCCTTCGTCTGCAAGCCCTGCAGCACCAGGAGTGGAGGAGAAAGGGGAAGGACGCGCTGGCTGTCTCCTGGTCTTCTCCCCTCCCCTGAGGGGCTGTGGGGGGCGGAGAGCTGCACCCTCAGCGGGCTCCCGGGGAAGCACTCCATCTGCATGGGTGGGTTTGGGTCAAACGCTGGGTGTTTCTTAGCAGTAGATTCCTTCTCTCCCTCCTGGCTTATCTTTTCTTTTGTTGCTTTTGCCTCTTCTGGGTCAGCAGTTGGCCTCTGTCCCCTGGCCTCGTGCGGACTTAAACCACCTTCTCCCCTGCACATGTTTTCACATCTTGTTCCTTCTTCCATTCTCCAGAGGTCTGGGGGTGAATCTCCCTCCAGTATTCTCTCTGGCTTGGTCGCCCCCCCCCCCGACCCCCACCTTTTCCCCCTCTCCTCTTCCCTCTCCTTCCAAGAATATGCCATTTCACAGAAAGTTCCATTTTCACAGCCATGGTTATTTTCATGTGTTTCCCCAGTTCTAACATCGCAGAGGAATGTCTGACATCATCTCCACCAGTGAATCCAACGCTCACCAGCAACCCCCCATCCCTACCTCTCTCCCCTCCTTTCTTCACCAGCTGTTTGCTAAGTCTGGAGTCTGTCTGATGATTGAAATACTTTTTTTTTTTCTTCCTTGTCCTTGAAACCTGGTTCTACCTTCCATCTTTAGGTCTATGTTGCTCCCTAAATATTAGCATGAGCTGGGTCTTGGTCTCAAGAGAACTTGTTCATTGGTTCCCAAACTAGCGTGCACATTAGAATCACCTGGGGGAATTAAAACACAGCGATGGCCAGGTCACACCCTATGCCAATTAAATCAGAACATCTGGGGCTGAGAGTGGGAGCAGTTTTTAAAGATCCCCAGGTGATTCCAGTATGCAGCCAAGTTTGGGAACCAAGACCTGGTGATGTACTGAAGGGGGTTACAGCCTGCAGCCAACTGAATCAACTTCATGGAGCTCAGATCTTCTTGTCTTGTCGAGACGTGAGGGTGCAGGTCCCAGGTCCCAAACTAGCTGGGAACATTCTCCCTGGGGTGTCTCTGCACTTGCACCGGGGGCTCTCCTAGCCTCGAGGTGAAGATATGCTCTGGGGAGGGTTGACAGAGGCCTGGGAGGGCTTCCCTTTCTGCAGCAGAGGGTGCTGGTTCCAGGCGGGAGCTCCGAGGGGTTCAATCCCAGGAGAGCCTCAGGTCAGCTGGGAAGTAAGCAGCCAGTTCTGTCCCTCCTTCCTGAATGCAGCCCCAAGCTCTGGGGTTCCTGACACACTTCTGATTAAGGACACGGTTCTGATTCCCATTCTGCGGGCAGCCCTGATTCCTGCTGCTCAGCTGAGAGTGAGGTCATCCCGGGTAGCAGGAGGCCAGGTGAAGTGACAAGGGGTGGGAGGTCATGGATGCTCAAGGTGTAACCCTGTGAATTTTCAGAAAGAGAGTGACAGCAAGAACATTCTTTCCTGGTGTTTCCCTAAAGCCCCAGCAATGACAGTCTCGGAAGGATCATCTCTGGCAGGGTCTGATATTCTCACTCCTCCACCATCTCTGACAAGCATCTACATGGGTGGTTCTCAAACTCTTATCAGAATCCTTGAAAATGAAAAGTGAAAGTGAAAGGCACTCAGTCGTGTCCGACTGTATAGTCCATGGAATTCTCTAGGCCAGAATACTACCCACTCCACTATCCCTTCTCAAGGGATCTTCCCCGACCTAGGAGTCAAACCAGGGTCTCCTGCATAGCAGGCAGATTCTTTACCAACTGAGCTATCATGGAAGCCCATGGAGGGAAGTGACCAGCGGAGCTCAATGAGGGAGCTATCAGGGAAGCCCAATGAAGGAAGGGCTTCTTAAAACACAGATCGCTGGGCCCAGCCTGAGTCTGATTCAGTGGGTCTGGGTGGGGGCCAGAGGATTTCTAGCAAGTGCTGTTGCTGCTACAGAATGAAGTTCACATTTGTAGAGCGCCTGGTCTACAGCCTCTCTCCAGAACACCTCCAGTGTGCCACAGACTGAAATCAGAGGAAAACAGCAGGAAAAAATAAAGAGGGAAGGGGAGAGCTGATGCTGATAGGAAAGGCAGGGCCCCCATCTTGCGTGTCCCTCCTGCTCATAGCTGGCAGTGTGTCTGCATCGCAAGAGCACCGTGAATATTTCTGAATGGTGACGTAGCTGGTACACGCAAACACAAGCGACAAATGCCAGTCTATCGTGTAAACTTCTGGAAAGACAATGTCTGTCTGTGGCTTTCTAGATGCTCAACAATTGAACTCAACAAAAAATACTGAGTTGGCCTGAAATGCCCAAAGTACCATATTCTAAGCACATCATGTCAAAAAACTACTGGGGATAAAACAGTGAATTAGAAACTGACAGAGCTCTTGATCTTGTGGAGTTTACTGCCTTTCGGAGATGACAGATATTAAACAAGAAATGGCAGAGGTGAGAGCTTGGAAAGAAAGCTACCTTTCTAAGAGCAGGCTTCTCCCTCTTTGCACTGTTGATGCCCTGCTGACTTGAACCAGATTATAAATCTTGGGGAGATGGAATTGGCCCCAAATGGGCTACTTAACTGTGTTCACCTGAGCAGTGACCCATAGAGCCACTTAAAACAAGAGGTTAAATGTTTCAGCATCTTGCTGAAATCTTTCAGCTCAAGTTGTTTAAATTGAATGAATTTTCAGTTCCCCACCCAGCCAAGGGTTTGATAGAAACAGCCAGGCCGGCGGTGCTGTGCTGATGTGCTCAGTCGTGGCTGACTGCGACCCCATGAACTGTAGCCCGCCAGGTTCCTCTGTCCATGGAATTTTCCAGGCAAGACTGTTGGAGTGGGTTGCCAATTCCTTCTCCTCCTTCTCCATGGTGGTGCAGAGGTTGCTGTAATTCTCTCTTGCTTGAGGCTGCCAGGCTAGAGGGGGCATTGTGTTGGTCTGATGGGAGCAAGTCACTGAGCAGAGAATTCCAGCATGTTCCGGAAACCAGAGACAATGTAGTGAAATGCACCATTGTTCGTCCCAGGACCAGCAGCCCAGTGAGTGGGTGAGCTCTGTGACTGTGGCAAAGACACTGGTCAATGAATCTTCCATCCCAAAGCTCTCCTGAGAGCAGCTTGTGTCTAACTAAACTTATTTTTCAGGCTGACCGGAAATCATGACCTCGTCTGGAATTATCTTTACTCTTCTGTGGGAACAGAGTGGTGACCGCATAGACCCACGGAAGAGACATCATTCACATGTCTTTGAGGACAAGGATATTATCTGGTTTATCTATACAGCATCCCACACATTGGTGGTAGCTGCCTGAGGTTAGTTCAACACAGCATCTGTAACAAAGGTTTACATTCTGGGGCCACTAACTCTAGCTACAGGGAAATTCAACTCAGGAGTCCAAGTTCCACCGAGTACTCGGGCAATGTGCATAACCTGAGCGACTTTGGAAGTCTAGCAGAACAACTAAGAAATGAGAGTCAGGAAAGGCTTTTGAGGCTCAGTTTTTCTTTGCAACCAACCAACTGATGTATGTAGAAGCAGGGCTAGGCCTGTAAACAACTGGAAATATTTTTGGTTAGCTTCACAAGATCCCCCTACTCCTAATTGAGCAGTTTTTTAGGAGTGACAGAGTTGCACACAGTTAAGCGAACAAGATGACCCATTTCTTAATATGGTGTGTTGCATTTATTTTAAAGATACACCCCTCTCTTCTGGATCAAAGTGTTTAAGTTTTGGATCTGGACATCAGTGATCTCTTGCAAAAGTATCTCTCACCATCTCATAGTCCAACATCCACACTAGAAGTTAATTCTGCAGTGAAAACTTTCTAAAGACAAAAGAACTTGTGAGCAAAAGGGTAGGCTGTTGGATACACCCTGCAGATGGGGTTGAAGGGTCACACTTGAATGCTCTTCAACCTGAGCTGAGTGGGTGGACTGGCCAAGCCTGGGGCCTTCAGTTGTGGAAGCAACAGCTTGTCTTCACCCCACCGGGTAACTCACCCAAGAAGAACACAAGGATTAAGGTCCAGGAGAGGCAGGGAAGCAGCCCTCTGTGGGCCCCACATGCAGCCAGCATCGAGTATATGCCTTCAAAAGGAATTAGTTGTTTACAGAAAATCCACAGGCATTGCTGGACTCCTCTTAGCTACTGTCCCTCTTTCCTGAACATGCCTCAGCAGCCTGGCTGCCTGCGATCTGTGGCTTTGTTTCTGTCTCTACTTTATCTCCTGTGACATCCTTTATGGCTTTAAAGGATGCGTGATAGTGTATTACAGTAAAAAGAATGTGACCTTAAAAGCAAGGGAGACATAATTTGGCCTTGGAGTACAGAATGAAGCAGGGCAAAGGCGAATAAGGTTTTGCCAAGAGAATGCACTGGTCATAGCAAACACCCTCTTCCAACAACACAAGAGAAGACTCTACACACATGGACATCACCAGATGGTCAACACCAAAATCAGACTGATTATATTCTTCGCAGCCAAAGACGGAGAAGCTCTATACAGGCAGCAAAAACAAGACCGGAAACTGACTGTGGCTCAGATCATGAACTCCTTATTGCAAAATTCAGACTTAAACTGAAAAAGTAGGGAAAACCACTAGGCCATTCAGGTATGACCTAATCAAATCCCTGTGACTATACAGTGGAAGTGAGAAACAGATGTAAGGGACTAGATCTGATAGACAGAGTGCCTGATGAACTATGGACTGAGGTTCGTGACCTAGTACAGAACACAGGGATCAAGACCATCCCCAAGAAAAAGAAATGCAAAAAAGCAAAATGGTTGTCTGAGGAGGCCTTATAAATAGCTGAGAAAAGAAGAGAAGCTAAAGACAAAGGAGAAACGAAAGATATACCCATTTGAATGCAGAGTTCCAAAGATTAGCAAGAAGACATAAGAAAGCCTTCCTCAATGATCAATGTAAAGAAATAGAGGAAAACAAAAGAATGGAAAAGACTAGAGATCTCTTCAAGGAAATTGGAGATACCAAGGGAACATTTCATGCAAAGATGGGCTCGATAAAGGACAGAAAGGGTATGGACTTAACAGAAGCAGAAGATATTAAGAAGAGGTGGCAAGAATACACAGAAGAGCTGTACAAAAAAGATTTTCATGACCCAGATAATCACAATGGTGTGATCACTCACCTAGAGCCAGACATCCTGGAATGTGAAGTCAAGTGGGCCTTAGGAAGCATCACACAAACAAAGCTAGTGGAGGTGATGGAAATCCTGTTGAGCTATTTCAAATCCTAAAAGATGATGCTGTGAAAGTGCTGCACTCAATATGCCAGCAAATTTGGAAAACTCAGCAGGGACCACAGGACTGGAAAAGGTCAGTTTTCATTCCAATCCCAAAGAAAGGCAATGCCAAAGAATGTTCAAACTACCACACAGTTGCACTCATCTCACACGCTAATAATGCTCAAAATTCTCCAAGTTACACATCAATAGTACGTGAAACATGAACTTCCATGTTCAGTCTGGTTTTAGAAAAGGCAAAGGAACCAGAGATCAAACTGCCAACATCTGCTGGATCATCTCAAAAGCAAGAGTTCCAGAAAAACATCTACTTCTGCTGTATTGACTATGCCAAAGCCGTTGACTGTGTGGATCACCACAAACTGTGGAAAATTCTCAAAGACATGGGAATACCAGACCACCTGACCTGCCTCTTGAGAAATCTGTATGCAGGTCAGGAAGAAAGAGTTAGAATTGGACATGGAAGAACAGATTGGTTCCAAATAGGAAAAGGAGTACGTCAAGGCTGTATATTGTCACCCTGCTTATTTAACTTATATGCAGAGTACATCATGAGAAATGCTGGGCTGGAGGAAGGACAAGATGGAATATCAAGGCAGGAGAAATATCAATAACCTCAGATATGCAGNCTACATGATGCAAAATGCCAGGCTGGCTGAAGCACAAGCTGGAATCAAGATTGCCAGGAGAAATATCAATAACCTCAGATATGCAGGCGACACCACCCTTATGGCAGAGAGTGAAGAAGAACTAAAGAGTCTCTTGATGAAAGTGAAAGAGAGAGTGAAAAAGTTGGCTTAAAGCTCGACATTCAGAAAACTAAGATCATGGCATCTGGTCCCATCACTTCATGGCAAATAGATGGGGAAACAGAGACTTTATTTTGGGGGGCTCCCAAATCACTGCAGATGGTGACTGCAGCCATGAAATTCAAAGACACTTCCTCCTTGGAAGAAAAGTTATGACAAACCTAGACAGGATATTAAAAAGGAGAGACATTACTTTGCTAAAAAAGGTCCATCTAGTCAAGGCTATGGTCTTTCCAGTAGTCATGTATGGATGTGAGAGTTGGACAATAAAGAAAGCTGAGCACCAAAGAATTGATGCTTTTGAACTGTGGTGCTGGAGAAGTCTCTTGAGAGTCCCTTAGACTGCAAGGAGATCCAACCAGTCCATCCTAAAGGAGATTAGTCTTGAATATTCATTGGAAGGATTGATGCTGAGGCTGAAACTCCAATACTTTGGCCACCTGATGTGAAGAGCCGACTCTTTTGAGAATACCCTGAAGCTGGGAAAGATTGAAGGCAGGAGGAAGAGGGGACGACAGAGGATGAAATGGTTGGATGGCTTCATCAACTCAATGGACATGATTTTGAGTGAACTCTGGGAGTTGGTGATGGACAGGGAGGCCTGGCATGCTGAAGTCCCTGGAGTCACAAAGAGCTGGACATGTCTGAGCGACTGAACTGAACTGAGACATAATTTCAAATCCTAGCTCTGGTATGTGGTAGTTGTGAGTTCTTAGGCAAGTTCCTTAACTTTTTTGCCCATTTTTTTAAATCTGTATCGTGGATAAACTATTTCATAAGGCTGCTGTAAAGTTTAGTGAACTAATGCTTACAAATGCCTAGAACAATCTCTACTACAAGTCAAGTCTTCTATATGTATCAACCATCATCAGGAAGTCAGCTAAGGGAAGAATTGTCTTCAGGCAATTGTGGAGATCACACCAAATGCAATGGAGTGAATAATACACTATAGATTTCCCATGGTTAACAAAACATTGGAAGTGGTTTAAATTTCTAACAAAAAAGGACTAGTTTGATAAATTGCAGAGTATGTGCTAGAAGCACCCTCTATTTCAGGCACCATGTATTGTGTAATCCAAATGTCAGCTGTGGTTATCCTTTGAGACCCCAAAATTGGCTTGAACACTATCCCACATACAGTGGGAAGTCCTGGAGGGACAATCCCATGATGAATTGGTGGTGGGGTCCTGTGAGGGCAAGGGTACGGGGGGGTGATGTTTCCCTGTTCACTTCTGCTGCTTCATCGGCTCTTCCATTTATGAATTATCTTGCTTTACTGTCTGCAAGCTTTTCTTTTGCACCAGTCAGACCACGTTACATCCTATTTCCATTCTTTCACTCCCTCAAACAACATTGATTCAAAGGCGTGCGTGCAACAGGCTCACCGAATATTTGAGAACGAAGAGGATTCACATTTTAGCACATTGAGCAGTGTGAAGTCTTTTTGCCCTCCTGTGACCAGGGAATCTTCTCAAGAGTCCCTGAGAAGCTCCAGAATCCAGAGACCAAGTCCTATAGCTTTTATTCTTCTGCTGCCCAGGGCCCTACCCTCCAACGTGCGCTGACCTTCTCTGCAGAAGAGGGGAAGAAGCCTGATAAGGTATCTTAGGAAAGAAACGTTTTTGCCTCTAAGAGAACCCTGCTGTGACTGTAATTTTGTATATTTGTGTACCTGGCCCCACAGGCTCCTTTAGGGCAGGTAGCTATGCTTGACCTATGCCTCAGGAGGGGGAGCAACAGAGCAAATAAGAACCCATGCACTGAGTTAAACTGCTTGGGTCTGAATACTGGGTCTGCTGCTTACTAGTTAGGCACCCACTGGAGGAAATGAGTTGTAGGGAGGATTCAGAAAAGATAAAAGCTAGAGAACACAGAGCAGTGTCTGATGTACACCCTGGGTCCTCAGTCAATGCCTACACTGACTGTTCCCAGATGCATTCTGTGCCGTCAGTCTGCGGAGACCAGCTTCATGGAGATGTCATTCCAAACCAAAAAGAGGTCTTTGGTGTGATTGAGTAACTTGGTTTCCTAATGTAGAATGTCAAAGGATGAGTTTTTAGACAATTGTTTTTCCCCTTAGTAAGACTGTAGTTTAAATATTTGGACACGATAAAGGAAACTTTTACTTAACCAAGTTGGGAAGAAGAGTAGAAAAGAGCTCAATTGTTTCATCTAAATAGTAACAAGCCACGAAACCATGTCAGGCTTCCCTTGTCATTATTAATCACTTAACACTGCAGATTCATTTTAGGCCCCCCCCCTTTTTTTTTCCTCTTTCTACATATAGAACAAAACCAAGCAAGTTTAAAAATTCTTTATTTGAATTTTAGACAAAGAACAAGTATTGCATTATAAAGACTTGCTTAAAAGCATATTATAGTCTGCTGTCATTGTTTCTTTATGTGTTGAAAACAAACAAAAAAAAATTTAAGGGAGAAAATGGTACATCTTTCCTCCACATTTTTACCCATTCTTAACTGAGCATGGATACAACCTCAGAAAGAAAGTCCTGGTGAAACGACATCTCTGACGCTCTCTCCTCGGGTTCTAACGGCCCCGTGGGATAAGTGCTATCGGTCTCAGGCTAACCATACTGCCAGTGTGATGACAAGTGACTAGCATCTCTCAGGGCAGTAGTACAGAGCAGTTTCCATCTAAAGTTCTGTTTCCCCACCATCTCTCATGAAGACGACTGACCTAGAAATGAGGGCTGAGTGTGAGTTAAAAAGGGTCCAATATACATCTGTTGCGAAAGTCAACCCACTACACTGTCTGAGATGACCCTACTGGGCAAGACGCCACACCGCTTGGTGTGCTTGTCGACCGATGGTCAGCAACATCACTGGGGCAAGCAGCAAGAGAGCGTGCTGTTTGCTGACCTTGGAAACGATGAACTATGACTTATTTACTCCTTGGCTCTCCATTTAATATAATGAAAAGTCTTTTACTGTGCTAAGGCTCTAAGGCTTCAAGGTAGCAAACCACTATGTTGGGTATGGTGCCCGCTATTAGACAGTGACTAGCCATGACTGATTCACACACAGGACAAGTTTCCTGATCAAGATACCTTTGTCGTCCTTCTTTTCATAAGTTCTGACAGAAAACCTGACAGATATTAACACACAGATATTAGAATAAACTGCGAAAAGTTCTAGTCTTGTCCAAAATAAAATTTATTTTAAGTTTAGTCATTAAAAATATAAGTTAACAGAACAGACTCTTTTTTCAGGTAAGAGAAAAGTGGTGTTTTTTTTTTTTTTTTTTAATTTTTATGTGCATAGTTCCATCTGGACTCTGGCAACATTTTGGGTGGTAGTCCAATGTTTTATTTCCTAGAAAATTAAAAATTAATCTCAACCTCTAGGGGTGAGAGGAAATAGGAATTGCTCCCTTCCAAATATTATTAGGTGTAAGGATAAAAATTTCTTACACTTCATTTTATCTCTTTAAGCTTTATTCTGCTTTTAAGGTAAAAGTTATAATTAGTATTCATATTAGCAGCAAAGATCCTAATTTCTGTAAATTAAAATGACTCAAGACTAACAGAAGTAGCATTTGGCAAAGAATGAGGGGTCTATAGAGAGTCAAAAATGTCTATCAATTCTGGCATTAAACAATCTTATTTGAGAGGTTAATTTGTATGAAAACAGCCAATAGGACAGTATGCAAGGTCTCATTTGAAGTTGAGTCCTATGACTCTGAAGCAGGAAGCTGAGTTGGCCCAGCAGTGTGCAGTGGAAAGAGGGCTTTCATGGTGGAAAATTTCCATGAGGTCAGACTGAAGGGGGCATGGACTCTAACTCTGGCTCTTCAGTAAAAGTGGGTACTTTTAATAGCTGAAAGTAGAAGCTACTTTGAAACTTGGCAATGTGTTAGAAAGTCAAATATAATTACACGTTTTTCTCTCTGATTGTCAAGTTTCACCACCTGAGGTTAGTAAAATGGTGAGAACCAGAAAACAGTACAAAAGCAGCAAAGAGCTTGAGAGTTCTCCAGCTTTAATCACTCCAGATGCCACAGCAGCAGGGTCTTATCACTGCTGTGACTGCTGGGGGTTCATTCCCGGGGGGCAGATTCACGCCAAGAAGGTTTAATCGGGACAGTGTCTCTTTAAAAATGCTAGAAAAATCAGTTTGAATCCCAAATTTCTTGTCTGTTTCTAAGCAGTGTTTATTCAGAACACTTAGGAATGACTCATGTAACATTGCTGCTTTCAAATACCTCTGTGTCTACTTCTTGCTAACAAGAGAAGGCAAAGCAATGCCAGCTTTGTTCTGAAGCCTGTAGTCATTTTTTTCTCTTTTTTTAAATTAGAAGATGCTCTGAGCTTTCGTAATCACAGGGAATTTCTTATTTGTGAAACGACAAACACTACCCAATAACATAAACTACAAGGATGGCAAACAGTATATTTCTTTCAAGATGATCCTTTCACAAACCCTAACTTTAGAAAGAGACATTTCACACTGTGGTCCTAATGGAGCTGTGTCCCTGTTCTGCTGAGTGAGTTAACCCCCCGGGGAAGCAGCTGCTGACATCTGACTCAGTAGGTAGCACAAGGGAACATCTACTTCCAAAAAGCCTTAAAAAGTAGCAACCAGGTGGGAAAAACACCTAGAAGTCTTCACCATCACTTCCCAAGAGAGCAGTACCAGTGCCCCAAAGGGCACAGCCATCTAGTAACAGGCAGACTTGACCTCTCCGTGACCTTATCCAATAGTCTCACAAACTTGCAAAACACCAGTTAAAGACTTAATAAATTAAAAAATTAAATAAATATACACCCACACATCCGCCATAATTCCTGACTGCCATCCCCAAAAGGCAATGTCACCACAACAATTAAGGGAAAAAACAGCTTAATTTATTCATCAGGCACAGCAACTTTCCATTTCCTAAAGGACCCTGAGCTAGCGCACAGGCATTAAAAATACCATCATACCCAGGGATTAGCAGTAGCCGTGACAGCAGTTTAAAAAATGTAATATTTCTTTGCACTTGTCAGTTGCCTTTCACTCATTTCCTGAAACTTTACCCTGAGAAGAATCCTGTTCCCACCTCTCAAAAAGATCAATTCCAGAATAGGTCATGACGAGGAGCAGAAAGGTCGGTGAGTGAAAGTAGGCAAGGCTCCCAGACTGCTTTTTATGGTCACTTCACAGGTAATCTTAATCCACACTTAACCCACCTGAAAGAGAGGCATTCAGGTGACACAACATGTAAATCTTCAGTCTGGCCACTTGGTAAAATGAGCGCAGGACAAGCTGGGAATGAAGGGAAAAAGTAAAAGCGAGTGCTAAAACCAAGAACTCCACGTGACGGCTCGCTCTTGTGTGATTCAGTGCAAAGGACAGGAAGGAAGCACCGTCTAATCACTCCATGCACGCTCGTATGTGTATCCACCGTAATGGCCACCTCAGTTCCAGGGGAAGACTAGCAGCTTGGGAATGGCCATGTCGCTACTAACTGCCATGGCAGCAGCCTCTTGTTTGGAATAATTCACAGGACAGAATGGGAAGGATCAGGGCCGGGAGAAGACATTCCAGGAGAAGACTGGCCTGCAGCCTAAAGGTCTTCTAGACGCTCGCCTTCTGTTTCTTGGTGCCCAGTAGAAGGAAGAGTAGCCCCCTGGGGAAGTGGCTCTTGTCTGAAATTGCCCAGAACAGCCAAATCAGAGTGGTGTGCTGCCCTGATTTAAAACGATTTGTACATACAGAAAAGGAGGCTACTGACACTTCTCAAACTCCAGATTCCCGGGGAACAGAGCAACAGAGCCCCCTACTTCCCCTCATAAGAGTTAAACTGACTTCCTCCAAAAGCATCTGACTTAGAGAAGCATCACTGTCCAGACAGAAGTGCTGGTGCGTCTTCAGAATTATTTAGGAACCATACTAATTTCACAGGCAGAAAACTAACTGGCTACATATAAATCCTTGAAGAGTTGATCTATTTTCTCTGTTCTTTTCTTGCAGGGAGGAAGAGACTGATACAGTGTGGAATGGAAGGGAAGAAATCTGACCAGGGCAAGTCAATTAGGACAAGAAGTGGTGTTTGCAGAATGCATTCTGCTGAGAAATTGAAACGTTTCAGAGGAGGAGAGGGCCAAAGACCCATTTTTGGAGCAAAAGGTAGAAATCACAGAGGAGAAGATAGTAAAGTACAAGTGAACAAAGTAAGATATTTTTCTGTTTTGTTTTTGCTTTAATAAGGGAGGACAAAAGAATTAAATTCCTTCACTGCCTTTTCACTGGAGAACTGAAAATATGGGATGCACTCCACCAGTAGGAATCTAATTTACCTGTCTGCATAGTCTTAAAGGAGTAAATACCTGTCAATTCTCAAGAGAAAAAACTTCTGTTTGTTTAAATCTAAAGTCACCTACCTGCTCCTTACCTGAACTGGGTATCATATTAATAGAAGGTGTGTAGTGTGTGGAGATTCACAATAAAGTGAAGGACTTGTTCTGTGGTCTCTGAGGATCTGAATCAGATAAGCAAAGACATAAATACTTATGTGTGCTAACTCTTAGTGGCCCATGGTCCTCAGAATAAATGGCTTTAATTAAACTGCAGTCTCATCAAACTTTCATTGTTTTAAATATCTGTGTTAATGGAGCTATCTCCTCTTTCAGAAAGATTCCCCCCCCTTGTCTCTTCCATTTCATTATCTCAAATTCACTACCCTCCCCACCCAATACAGTTGTTCTCGTGCAGTTTCAGATGTGAACCACAAATCCCAAGATAAACTTTGCCACTGGAGGATTTTTCCTTTTACCTAACACTCCAAAGGGTTTGCCTCTCTTGGGGATGCTTTTGGCTCTGCTGGTTCTGACATTTGCTTTCCAATAAGCATACATCCACAATTGGTTTGCATTAAGTTGATGAAAGATCTAATCAGTGGAAACATCTGTGTGCTGTTAAATCAAAGTACGGTACCTATAAGTGAAATGGCAGAGAGGGGAAGCGGGTCTTATTTGAAAGAATATGACTATTTAAAGACAAAACAAATACAGAGGGAAAAGTGATTTAGAAAAGTACAGGGAAAAAAAAAACCCCTACACCAGGCAGCGGTGAAGAGTGCAGGGCTACCTACGCCCCTGGAGAACTGCTGCTTGCCTTGCGTCTGAGCTTTAGTGCTCTTCAAGTGGATAGGCAGATGGTGAGAAACAGAGCAGCGTCGTTTTTTCCTCTTCTATCTCTTGAATTCTATTATGAGGCAGTTCTCTGCTTGCCACCGAGGCAAAAAGAAACGTTTCTCTCACCCGCTCACCAGTCTGGCAGGGTCCCATTCTTAGTTTTCCAATGTAGCCCCAGGGTACTATTGTAATGACTCAGGGATGGTGCTGACAACATGGGCTGCCTCTGGGGCTGCTGGAGGGGAACCAAAGAAGGTGTTGGTTTGATTCCTCTGCTGATCCCGGAGGTAAGGAGGAACTGACGAGCTTTTGATGTGGAGGATTCTGGTGTCCATCACCTGACAGTCAATCTGCATCATCACTTCGTAATCTTGCCCGTTGATCACATTCTCTGCAGAGAGGAATACACACAAGGAATAAATATTCAACAGAAGGTGAAATTCTGCTATAAGCTTCAATCCCAGGAAGACATCATGAACTCCAAGGTGTGAACTGTCAACACGCTTTCAAGGGTACAGAGAGAATTCATCAGTCACTAATCAGAATTACAGGGCTGGGCTGGGCTGCCCTCTCCTCAACTCTGGTTTCCAAACAACCGTCACTGACTCAGTAAGCGCTGGAGGCACTGTCAGAATTAATGCCACAGGTTACCCATTCACAGACATTGTATGCCTTGCACGCTTTCCATGCAGTGTATCACCGTGAGTGCAGCAACTGGAACAGAAGACTTCAGACGCAGAGGGTGGGGAGCGGGTGTAGGGGGAAGAATACTTAAGTCCTCTCCTTCCCTTTCAACAGTGGGAAGGAGTAGTTTGTCAAATGGACCACCGTATCATGTGAATCGTAAGGGGGCGCTGGCCAAGACCGCTTGGTTCCTGCGCATCAGTAATATTTCTCATTGCATTAAGATATGCCCACCTACGCATTTCAGGGTTAGAAATTAGGAACATAAAAACACAGTGAAAGCTATAATAATTTATCCCCTGGTTTGTAATTCTGGGTGGTTTTTTCCAACTTGTAGTCAATGAAACTTGGCATAAAACTGATGGAAGAATTATAAATAGATAACATCTTTCAAGTCCAGCTGAACAGTCACAGCAATACAGTCAGAGGATGTGTGAACTTGGAAGAAGGCTGGAGAGTCAACGTGGCATCTCAGTTTGCATTTGCAACCATGAATCCAAAGCTGGGTGTGGGGATCATGAAGAATGCTGGCGAAGGCCTAGTCCTACACTGCCTTTTCATGAAGAGGATACACAGCCAACCAGCGAGTTTTAAATTAAACATTTGGCTTCTCTAGGACAAAGAATTGAATTTAAAAGGAGAATTCTTTCTATTTCATTATCTTTTTATTTTTTATTTATTTCTTACTACTACACCATGTATGCCAAGTATTACAAATCCAGAGGAAGAAAATCCAAAGTTTGACATTTGATCCTCAGATTCCATTATGTTTGGGAAAACTGAACTATGGAGTTTGTCACTTATGAGGCAGGAAAAGATTTACAGAGATCACCTAATCCAGGGTATCTTAAAATAGGGTCTAGTGCAAAGACTTCAGAGTCCATAAGTTTCCTGAAATTACATGTGAAGTTTTATTTGTGTGAGCATTTTTCTGGAGAGGGGGGTTACATCAGATTCTTAATGAGGTCTATCGCCTCTTAAAGGTTAAAAACTATTAAATCTAATAAGCTATCAACTTTAAGTGCCTTGAGCAGATCATATATCCTATTTTAAAGCTAATGGAAGACATCATTCTTCCACTTTTATTGGCTGATTATTTCCATTTCTAAAATAGTCTCCACTGATGGTGGATTTCCCACTACAAGTCTTATAAGTCTCTTTGATTATAGTTAAAGCTAATTTCCTTCTTTCCCAGCCTTACTAGTGATGAAGAGCAGTCAGTTACTGCTGGATATTAACTAACCCTACTTATTTTTTAAGACCATTGCTATGGAATTTTAACTCCAATTTTACAACTGCTACTCTGTAATGGCTATCAAATCATTTACTTATCTTTAGAGAATTAAATCTGATTGCCTGTAAGTTAGCCAACGTTTCCCTATCCAGGTGTTTTCTTTTCTAAAAAGTAGGCAATGGAAGAAAGACAAGCTGCTAACGTAGTTGGAGTTATTACATTCATAACATGTGATATGGTTCAGATTCCAAGGCACCACACGAGTCATTTCCTTTTGGAACCACGGTCTCTCTCTTTTAGAAAAACTGAAAGATTGTACGTGTGTGTGCATGTGCGCGCGTGTGCACACACGTACACACACACACACACACACACAGATGACCGAATAATGAAAAACACATGTATAAGAGACATAATATACATTACTAATTTTCACTGCTTTCCTGGATTGACTCAGAATCCAGATGACAGTTTCAGATCAAAACTAGGTTCTCTCATATAGCCCATGCCACCTGCAGAAGTCATCAGAGCCCATGTGCCTGCTGCGCTTTAAATTGATAACTGGAGTTCTTTAATATCTTAAATATGGGGAAGAGATGAAAAACCTGGTGATATGAGCTCAGATGCTTGGGGGAAAATTAAAGCTGTGTCACGATTCCAAAAACCTGGGAGTCCCTCGCCATGGCTGAAATGGCATCATTATTTTAAGTCCAACCAGGAGGCTCCGGAGAAGGCAATGGCACCCAACTCCAGTACTCGTGCCTGGAAAATCCCATGGATGGAGGAGCCTGGTGGGGTGCAGTCGATGGGGTCGCTGAGGGTCGGACACGACTGAGCTACTTCACTTTCACTTTTCACTTTCATGCATTGGAGAAGGAAATGGAAACCCACTCCAGTGTTCTTGCCTGGAGTATCCCAGGGATGAGGAAGTCTGATGGGCTGCCATCTATGGGGTTGCACAGAGTCGGACACGACTGAAGTGACTTAGCAGCAGTACCAGCAGGAGACTCAGGCTAGCTATGGTTCAGGAGGCTTTAAAATGGACTCTGATCTTCACTCCTTTCTGAACTTTGAGGCCAGGGAAATGACCAGCAATACTAGAAGAAGACTCTCCTGCCAGGAGCCAGTACGGGAGATCCCACCCAAGACAAGGTCATGTGGAAGAGACCTGACGAGCAGATAGGATATGAATGTCTTAAACTGAATTTAGGAAGCCCTTCTATATGACAAACTGATAATTTAGGGTTTAAAGTGACATACCATTAAGACTCCCAAGTTACAACCTCTAAAAACATGAGTGGTTCTAGCAATTTCTTTTCTTTGGTCCACTATGTGGGACCCTATAAAAGAGTCCTTTGGGGGTTTCAGTACTGACCCCCTTGCATAATGAGTGGGGTGGTGTCAACATTACTGATGAGGTTCTAATTATT
This sequence comes from Neotragus moschatus, assembly GCA_006410615.1. Classification (NCBI taxonomy): domain Eukaryota; kingdom Metazoa; phylum Chordata; class Mammalia; order Artiodactyla; family Bovidae; genus Neotragus; species Neotragus moschatus. The sequence goes on from SJYA01005403.1 coordinate 23,212, forward strand.
TTAACTACAGGAGAACAGAATGGGAAACAGCTTATGATAACTTGTGGTCTGGTAGGCCCTTCCCCTATGCTGTGAGGTGCACAGTCTGCTTCCAGGAGCAACAGAGAGACTCTGAAACTCTGAAATTTGCACCTCATTGTGAATAATACAAGGGGTCTACGGGTAGTGCAATGGTAAAGAATCTGCCTGCCAATGCAGGAGATGCAAGAGACCTGGGTTTAATCCCTGAGTTGGGAAGATGCCCTGGAAAAGGGAAAGGCTACCCACTCCTGCTTCTGCTGCTGCTAAGTCACTTCAGTTGTGTCCGACTCTGTGCGACCCCACAGACAGCAGCCCACCAGGCTCCCCTGTCCCTGGGATTCTCCAGGCAAGAACACTGGAGTGGGTTGCCATTTCCTTCTCCAATGCATGAAAGTTAAAAGTGAAAGTCAAGTTGCTCAGTCCTGTCCGACTCTTCGAGACCCCATGGACTGCAGCCCAGCAGGCTCCTCTGCCCATGGGATTTTCCAGGCAAGAGTACTGGAGTGGGGTGCCATTGCCTTCTCTACTACCTACTCCTGCTGCTGCTAAGTTGCTTCAGTCGTGTCTGACTCTGTGCGACCCCACAGACGGCAGCCCACCAGGCTCCCCCGTCCCTGGGATTCTCCAGGCAAGAACCCTGGAGTGGGTTGCCATTCCCTCCTACTCCAGTACTACCTACTCCAGTACTCCAGTATTCTGGCCTGGAGAATTCCATGGACTGTATATATAGTCCAAAGAGTCAGACATGACTGAGTGACTCACTTCACACTTCCAGTATTGTTGCCTGGAGAATTCCATGGATGGAGGACCCTGGTGGGCTTACAGTCCATGAGGTCACAAAGAGTTGGACATGACTGAGTACACACGCATGTGAATAATAAACACCAGAGTAGGTTCTAACTGGAGAGATGAGACCTGAAGATTCTGGTGGCTCAGGGAAAAGGGAGAGGAAGAACCTCTGAAGGAAAATCCAGACAGGAGGTGAGAGGCTGAGGACGGACTGCACATTCTCATCAAGGGCCAGGCTTCCATTATGAATGGGCAGCACCCCCAGAATAAGAGAAAACATAACATGTCTGGGCTTTCTGACAAGAGGGAACAAGGCAAATACTGGATTATGGAGTTGTTAGAGCTGAGTTATGTGAAAAGACTGCTAAAACATGTTTTGTGTACTTAATGGAAAAAGACATGCAAATTAGTACAGCCACTATGCAATTTTGTACAGCCACTATGGAGAACAGTGTGGAGATTCCTTAAAAAATTGCAAATAGAACTGCCTTATGACCCAGCAATCCCACTGCTGGGCATACACACTGAGGAAACCAGAATTGAAAGAGACACCTGTACCCCAATGTTCATCGCAGCACTGTTTATAATAGCCAGGACATGGAAGCAACCTAGATGTCCATCAACAGATGAATGGATAAGAAAGCTGTGGTACATATACACAATGGAGTATTACTCAGCCATCAAAAAGAATACATTTGAATCAGTTCTAATGAGGTGGATGGAACTGGAGCCAATTATACAGAGTGAAGTGAGCCAGAAAGAAAAACACCAATACAGTATACTGACACATATATATGGAATTTAGAAAGATGGTGGTGTTAAACATGTAC
>SJYA01005404.1:6355-21035 GCA_006410615.1 Neotragus moschatus
CGCTGCGGCGTTGCAGGACAAATTGTCGCGCCTGACTGGACTTTTCAACAAGTAGGCACATGATTGGCCGCCCACGTTCTGGCCGTGCAGCTGGCGCTGCTCCGCAACAACATGTCAAAAGCTTTAAGGCTACTGCGGATTTCGCTTGTCTTACCAACACCGCCTTCAGCGGTCTTGGGCGTCTGTGGGCTCTGCGTACTTCAGAGGACAGATGAGCCGGCTCACAAAGGATCAGCAGATCTGTCGGGAAGACCCTCAAGCTAGGCCCGAGACAACCGCAGGCGGCACCCCGAAGCTTCGGACGCGCATGGAAGAACACCAAAACGCCTCGTGCGTCCTGACGTCAAAGCTGGTGAGACCAGGGTGGTTGCGCTCCCTTTTGCCCGCTCCACTTATCTCCGCTCGGTGCTGGCCTGCCGTTCCACTCTGCATCGCTAAGTGCGCACGTCGTCAGGGAGGCGCGGAAGGGCGGAACACTCACTATCCAGTAATTTGCTGCTGTGTCATCTGCATAGATATACCCCGTGCATGAGCCGGTTGCAGCTCAGACATGTGCAGGCAGTTGTGCTGCTTGGGTGTGCTGTCCCGCCGCTATGTCTGCTATGCGGGCCTGCTGTTCCTCTCGGGACGGCGGACTATCAGGCCCTGCTGTACCTCGCCTGCTGTCGAGGACTGGCTGATGGTTCGAGAGGGCGAACGGAGTGTGCTGCACCGCGTTCATCTGAAATGTCATCGGGAGCAGTGCGTAGTATCCAGTGCATTCGACCTCTCGTGCTCAGTATCCTAATTTTCCTGGTAATACATAGAACTCTACAGAGACAGGCGTCTGTTCACGTCTTCCCAAGAGACAGCCGCATGCGCGGACACATTTGTGCCGGGTAGCTGAGCCTCCCCGCCCAGCGGCGACCGGCTAGAGACCGCGTGCGCTGCTTTAATAGCGACGTCGTGATCTCGCTCCTGTTCAGCAGCGTTCATTAACTTTAGTATGGCACACAGCTGGCTGGAAGGAAAGTAACAGTGCAAGAAGCGAACAGTGCGCACGATGGAGAATGGCTCGCTGGATACCTTTCGCGAAGCAGTGACCCTAGCAAATGTGCCAGAGAGTTTCACGAGGCCGTGCGACGTGTCCCTGCTCTTCCGGACGTACTGACAGACTTTGCGCAAAACACTACGATGGCAGTGGGCGCCCTTGTATCACGAATCTTCTCTTTCCGTCAGCGCCCGCTGAAGTGGTGAAAAGTGTCATTATGAGTCACGCCGCTCTGGCACTCTTGCCTCAGGTTCTTCCTGGAAGGACAGATATTGTCCGTTCGTGGATAGAAGCTCTAGCTGTCCTGCCTTTCAGCACGTCTTGCGTACCCCGTAATGTGAAGCAGCTTGGCCACCAGAGCGTTCTTATCGCAACTGAGATTGTGAGTAGCTGGTGCCCGCCGAGTCGGCGTGGTAGCTAAATACTAGCGCCGATCCCTTTAGAACGGTAATTAGAAGCCTCGTGAACGCGTACAAGGTCTGCACGTGGGGCACTGTGTAGAGCTTGATCTGGGCAAGACGTGCTGTGATTTTTTAGTGAAACCCGATACACCGCCGAGTCGGCTGAACAAGTCCTGTGACAAAGATTACTGATTTGCTGTTTCATAATCTCTCTTGCCTTCCTAGATGGCCACGAGGGTCCACAGAATAGTACCGTCAATCGGTTCCGGCATAGTAATTTCAGGACGTAGCACTGCATTCCTGCAGCCGGGAAGCACTGTCACAGCGTGAATGCGATGTGCACGCTATGAGGTACCCCTTGGAGCGCAGACATCCCCACGTGTCGTCCTTCACATGCTAGAGTATCTTGCACTTGCTCACGTCGCCTTCTGGCGAGCCTGCTCCTCTGCCTTTCCAATGCGGCAACCGCATCGCCCAACGCCCGGTAGTGTGGGTGCGCGTGCTGGTTCCGCAAGTCTGGCTGACCGCCCCTGTGGCCCCAAAGCGTTGAACAGGCATCACCGCCGATGCCTCGCCGTGGCGGCTGTCGTCCTCGTTGCTTGTTCAGACTGAAATGTAAAAACTCTGCCCTGGTAGCGCATGCAAGCCAGCGTTTCGAAATGGTGTGCATGCTGATTGTCTTCAAGCCGCCAATGATGCGCTGGGTGGTTGTCTTCAAGCCGCACAATACACCTGTAGTGTGCGATATGCCGTATGTGTGCTACAGCGTTGAGCAATTCCCCTGGAGCTTTCCCGTACGTACTACGGCGTTCTCCCAGTACTGTGCCCTTTCCAGCCGCTGCTGCGTATATGCTTTGTCGAAGAGGTGCATCACGCATTACCGCACTGGGGGGTCTACGATTCATTGGAACATGGTCATTCGGCCCCCTGTTACCCCCCCTTCGCATACGTCAGTCGCAGCTTTTCCCCCCGGACGCACTCTGCTGCACGGCGCTCTCGGGGAGGGTGCGTCACGATAAAGAGAGGTCTCGGCTCTATTTCAGAAGGCTAAGGACAAGGCTTCTCTCGGCCTCTCCCATAGCGTGGATCGGCAACTTGCAGAAGTTGCCTTGACGAAGCAATGCGGCATTGCGGCTCGCCACGGCACTGCAGGCCGACACAGTACAACCGCACCTTGAGCCTCTCCCCCCTGCCTCCATTTGGGCGCGAGAAACGCGCCACAGAGGCCCTGCTGATAGAAGGAAGGACAAGATATTCAAACAACCCCGCTTTCTCTACGACATTGGGGAGAAACTGGACTTCTTATTGCTGACACTTTTCAATTGCAGTAGCACCAGGACAGATTTATAAGGCTGTCGGCCAGCGTAGGCGGTACGTGCAGGTATGGTGGAAGCACGCCCTGCGTGCGACAGGCGTGGGGAGGTGACCAATACATGACGCTCCCGGAAGCAGCTGTGCTCATGCGTAGACACAGTCGCTTCATAAAGACCTTTCCGCTATGTTCTTTCGGCTGGCCTGCCGAAAGTAAGCGTCCACCATATTCATAAGGCTTAACACCGGCGGGTCGCCAGCCACATGCTTTTGCGGCAGAACATTCTGTATACATTCTCCCTAGACCCGTTTAACGTCGCGTCCGGTTTTGCTCGCTGAAAGGTCACAAGCCTTCTAGGAGGCACCAACACCAAAACTAAGGTCAAACGATGCTGTGCAAGTATGGAAATTCGCATGCACTTGCGATTCTTGCCTGGTAACTGGAGCACGAGGGAATCATTCGGCGTACTCACGAATTATCCGGAAGCATGCGGTCGTGCGTACCCGCAGGGCTCCATTCGGGGCACTCTCGTGTGTGGAGCAGCCTCACCGTTTAAACCTGTACCCTCTCGATGCATGCCATTTTAAACAGGACCCTTGCACCTGTGTAGAAGGCCGGCGTCATGGACAGGAAGCATTCACTTAGCATGCATCCCATCGTCTTTCTGCACCACCATTTGCGGCAACATCTCTCAACGTACAGACATACGTCTGCTCTTGTTCAGGGTGGAGTCGTCCGCGCCGGCGGCCAGCAGCGCCGGGTGCCGAAGAGCGCACAGTAATCACCTGTGCGAAACCCTTATGAGCGGCCTTCTGGCCTTGTGCACCTGTAGGTGGCGACACGGAGAGCGCGCTGCGTTACACGAGAGGAACGAAAAGGCCAGCGGCGCACCCCTGGACGGGTTAGGTCAGGTCGGGTTGTAAAAACTGAGAGGTGCTGAGCACACAACCCCGCGGGACAATGTGCTCCAGGGAGCGCAACGCAAACTTGACGGTTGCACGATCGCGTGGACAGTGGTGACAACAAGTATAGCCCTAGCCAGTACGCGTCTCACGTTACACACAGGAACGCTGAGCGAAACACCGAACTATGTCGCACCATGCCAAGCGGTGGAACGACTCTCATGGCTAGAGAAGCTGAAGGCTTAGTTCAGCGTTCCCTGCGGAAGGAGACGTGGCGACTGTATCTGGCCCTGTGCGACGCTAGCACGGAAGGAAGCCACGCCTGGATCCGTCGATGCCTTGAGGTCGAGGTGAGGGTTGCGGACCACCACGCTCACCCGTCGCATCCGCTGGATGAAACGGGCCGGAGCTAGGTGGCCTTCCGCGACGCCCGGGAGCCGGGGAGCCCACCGCTCTGCCTTACCATCACGTCAGGTCTCAGACTGCCCCACCGGCTACAAGACTCGAAGCACCAGTCGTTCGTGATATGTGGTACGAAACAGGCACTTAGTAGTTAGGCTCATTTACATTGCTTCACGCTGCTGCACCTCGGACGCGGGCGAACCATAATCCGCCGCGGACTTCCCGACAAATTACGACCATGCCTTCGCACAGGACGTTGGCGTGCGAAGTCCAGTACACCGTGTACTTCCCCTGGCATTATAGTACTGCATGCACCTTACAACGTCCACCGGCCGTAGTCAAAGCCGCTCAGTGTAGCGGCGGACTTGCACAGGCCCGCGTCACACGCGTCGCAACCAGTGATTGCCAGCAACGGGCCCCTCAGATACTGTAAGCACCGCTACGAGTATGTACGTGCTACACCTGATCCCGCGACCTTCAATCTACGACGTTCTGCTACTCTTTAGGCTGCATGCGCATGCCATCTCGCTATCAGTATCAGGATGCATATGGAAGGCCAAGGCTGCCAGATGCTCTGACCAAAACCGGACTGGGCAACTAACCCGCCACGAGCTGGCATGCCACGCATAGTGGGCTGCAGTGAGCGCGGCAAGTGTCCAGTGTGGCGGGTGTAAACACGTGGTCTCGTACTTGTAGAAGGGACCATTGTTTCGTGCTCGTGGGAGTCTTCGACCTGTGTTGACGAGCTTTGTAACTGTCCCCAAGTGCTGGCGCGGTGTCATTCTCGGTGGAGCTCGGTCCCATAGAGACGCGCAAGCGTGTTTACGTGCTTGTTATGTCCGCCTGCCGAACAGATGCTTACGCTAAACTTGATTATCCAGTTTGTCGGCCGCCTGAACAACAGGTCTCCGTCTGCCTTCACGGCGGTAGCGCGCTCAGGAGAAGTCGCGGCTGACATTTGCGTACCTGGAAGAATAAACGTATTTCTAGATGGCTAGAGGAGACTCCGTTCATCTCGATTATTGACGCTTTCTTGCGTGCGGAGGGCATTTGTTGAAAGGCGCACACCGCAGCCAATGTGTAAATTATTGTCAGCATTGGCAGCCGAGGTGGCGTGACTCACTGGTCCCCGCGACGCTTGCGCACTGTCTGTACAGGACTTCGTATCACTGAACAAACCTGTGTGTCAGAACAAGAGGCTGTTGCCACCTTGAAGTTGTTTTCAGCCTCATTGGGCGCAGTGAAGGTCTGCCCCCGATTACGAAGGAATACTGGTGGCCGAGTACTGATAGTCGTCAGTTCATGCTGGATGTTGTATAGTCAGACACTACATGCTGTTTATCAAGGATAGTGCTTGACTACGAACGTGGCTCGTGCCGGGGGTCCCAGCACTAGCTTCCGAGCTGACGTGATCGAATGGTCGCTGTAACGTTTGCGCGCTTGTATGTGCTGATTTGGTATTGTCAAGCATATTCCTGTGTTTGAAGAAAGAGAAGTCGCCCGCTCGTGCATATGGTGGACTGTGAAGAGCCGGTTCTTCCGACGTGTAGTTCTTCGCTTGTAAGGTCTACACCCGAAGACACCGAGCTTTACACGATAGGCGCTCCTCAGTTATCATTTTCGTCTCTCTACAATTTCCGCGATCGCACACAGCGGGTGTCCAGTGGACTAGCAGGAAACGTTTTCACGGCGTCACCATATTTGCGCCTCCACTATGGTGCGTGAGGTCCGACCGGCATTCAGAGCTCCTGTTTGCTCCATTTTTGCTGTTGTCATCTTGCTTCACGGTTCTACTCGATTGTCTCTTCCCGCAGCTTGGGCAGCTGATCGACGCATCAGCACAGAGACGCAGTCGCCGGGCGACGGCTCTACGGAAGTCGACGGAGCCGGTCCCCCGCAACAGGGTACGTCTGTCCCAACCGAGAGGAGAGGTCGTGAGAGCCTACAGGGGTTACTGAGCAGCCTCGGGAAAAGGTGGAGTCGTAGCGGGGGACAGGTAAAACCTGCTCAGTCTGCAGCCGCAGCCGAATCCGGCAAGGCGGTGCCGGACTGCGGAAAAGGCGATCGCGCACGTGCCTCGTCAGCGGGACCTGCTGCCTTGTCGAGTCTTCACCATGCCGGCACAGATGCATCCGCCCAGGGTGGTCTCAGTGGTCGTGCCTTTACGGGCGGTTCTGCAGCTTCAAATCCTATGCCGGACCGGAACAGTGAGTCTCTACCGCGGAGAGTAGGCTGCCCACATAGAGACGGGACGGGGAACGGCAAGCCGCGGCCGAACTCTAAAGGTTGTTTTCAGGATTTTTGTACGCACTGCAACTACAGGTTGCCTTCAAAAGAAGAAGTACACCAGCGTGAAGAGCAGGCTCGTGCGTACCTTCTGGAGGCGGTGCGAGTCCTGAAGGAGAACGAGACGAGCAAGAAGCCCTCGGATTCCAAGCATATAGCTGTCTTGCACGAGGTTCGAACGTTGGTGGACAAAGCTGAGCGCTTGTTAGAATCCTGTCAGCCAGATAGGGATGCACACGAGGTGGAGGGCAAGTGATATATCAAGCTTCAAACCAAATCGTAAGACAAGAACGCCGGGGCCCCGATGGGCTCTACCACTTGGGATATTGGAGACGATAGGAAGAAGCTACAAAGTAGGGATACTCGGTTGCGTTTGTTTTTTCGAGACACGACGGCGGGCAGTTGCATCACCTGCGAGGTCACAGAACTTACGTCGGAGACAACTCCAGTGAAACGGAGATGCGTTCCGACGCGTGCCGTCGTGATTGATGCAGTACGGCGCGCCGAGGGGTTATCGAATGTTCTTACATTGCCTGGCAGAGTAAAGCAAAAGGCGGGCGCTGGTTGTGGACCCCCTGACGCTCACAAACAGCAGGGACTTTTTGGCCGGGAAGTTGTGGCGGTTGTCCGTCGTGTTCTTGGGCGTAGGTGTTTCACCCAGAAAAAATGTTTATCTCCACTAATAAGCAGGCGCAGACGGCACGGATTAGGATTCGACCCCCTTATATTGAACAAACGGACCCATTTTCGATTCAACACACGGCGTCTGCTACACAGTCACGCCGCTCCCGTACGCATTGTGTACATGTGCAAAATTCCGAAGTGTAATGTGGTTTCTTCACGGCTGCCCTTTCTAAGTGTGAATTCCGGAGCGAGACCCGCCTTTGAGTTGTGCAGTATTAAGTGTGTTGTAGCCTACTCGAGGTGCAGAGTGTTTTCTTCACGCAAGCTTGGAGGCCTTCTATTTGTACTTCCGCCGTGCTGTGCTGCTGTGAAAGTTTCACGGGTCGAGCCGTTCGTCTTGCCGCGCTTGTCGTAAGGTGCGGGTGTTCCAGCTCTTTTCTGTGTCGCGACGAGCCATGGTGCGAAGCATGCATGAGACTAGTTGCGGGCCGTGATGTAAACGGAGCGCCTACGACAGTGACACATTTTACGCGAGTAAATTCACTTTTTCGTCATCAGAAATCTATGACATATTTGCGTTCGGTTCTATCAATATCCGACCGCAGGCAATGCCGTGCAGGATCGCAAGAATCAATTCGATTCCAATGGAACCCGATGGATTGCGCTCCGCCCCCCTGTGCTCGTATACGGATACGGGAGGAACAACGCTACCCAGATCTACTGCGTGTGCCTGAGCCACCTTTCACACATTCCCGCAACTCCCGCCCATTCGGCTAGTCAGGAGAGCAAACTTCTTCATGTCTGCGTACGCGTATCGGACGGCTGTATCCGGAAGTTACGCTTCTTTCGTCAGGCCGTCTCGCGTGGCGTTGCGCTGCCGCTACAATGCTGGTAGCAGGCTCTTGTTGCTCCCTCTCGTGCGCAATTAATTGGCACACACGTCAGATGGGGGCCAACCAGAGTCCGTAGTAACACTGATCAGACGCCACCGACTGTCCTTCGGGTACCGCTCCCCTTTGGCATGTTTTGAGAAGGCCTCCTTGAGAGAGCATACAATCTTTCTGCCGGTTGCGCTGAATCAGGTTGCGCGGTGAGCTAACGGTGCATGTTGTCGCGCCCACAGTGCACGCCTTCCTGATCCACATGCACGCCTGCCACACACGTGCGAATTCTGCATACATGGCGTCGTGAGCGGACAGCACAAGGGCGTTTACTCCCATGCCACAGCCGGCGGCCCGGCTCCGAGCGACAGCAGGAGGTGCGGCCGCGCCCCTAGGCATGCCGAGAAGCTCACGGGGACCCCCGCAGCCCAGTGTATTGAAGGCTGCAGCGCAGTACCATATGAACTCGCGCGCTGGCAGCCTGCTGGGCAACTTCCAGGTGCCTCATACCTGAAGACCACCAATTATGGCGGTCGTCATCATATCCGCGATTCATGCGCTCCTTGAAAAAGGTGTTGAAGGTACGAGTCATCCGTGCGAGCACCCCGTGTGCCGTAATCCCTCATACGAAGAATGTGCCTGTCGGCATTACAATGGCGCTCAGAAAAAAGCCGGACACCCACCATGCAATGCGGTGCGCCCCACTGCAGAACCACATAAAAAGGAAAGCGTGCGGAAGGGACCACCTACTGCGCCTGCTACAACCCGTCTTCACCTCTTTGAAATCTTGCTGACTGCCTCAGCTGTCGACGGCGGGGTACTGCATCGGCCGCCGCTGGACGGGGGTGGATGCGGAGAGACTCCCCTGAAGTCCAGCCTCTCTGCTTAGCGGAAGGCGCGCACATGTCCATCTCATACGTCTAACTTCAAGGGCCAAGCAACGGATGTGCCAAGACAGTTACGGACAGCTGCTCACTGCACGCGTAACGACGCAGCGCACCAGGTTATAGTACGCAGATGGATGTCTAGAAATGAACCGCGGCCACAGAAATCGGCTGACACACTCCAAGCCCTCGGGCTAACGGAGCAACACGACGACTACATCGGAGGTGCGTACCAGCCTCCTTCTGTGTATCTCTACGTGCGAATAAGAAGCATGGCCATAACGAGCCGTGCTTTGACAATGAGGCTTGGTCTATCTATCAGTACTCCGGCGCCGTCGTGCCGCTCTCCGCCTAGATGTGTGCGAGTCCCGGCATTGTGACCGCATGATGATAGCTGTTTCCTGAGACGTAATCTTAAAACTTTAGTGAATACCATGTGAAACAGGCAGGCCTTCTCAGCACGCTCGGAAGCATACGGCCAATGAGTTGTTCTTTCGAATACACTAGATAGACCGCGGTAGACGTAGGGACACAGGCGCATGCAAGCATGCCTATATATCGTAGAGACCCTGCAGCGTCATTCCGGAGAATCTGAACAGATCGTGGTCTTTCTGGAGCGCTGGGCCGGGTATGTTCGCACTTCTCCTGCCTGCCCATAGTAATTTTGCGCACTTCGGTGCGTCCCCCCTTGTAGCAACGCTCCACGCTCCATTAATCCGGCTCGTAATATCTAGCTAGCTCTTGAAACACCGTATAATGTTGCCATCACCCAGTCCTTGTCTTGTAGCTTTCCGAACGTAACTGTGCGACTTTCTACAGGCGAGAAGCACTGTCGCAGCGTGGATGCACTGTGCGCAGGAGTGTGGCGAGCGGTTATGATTATGAACATTATTCATCATCGCGGACGCGTGGGTGCCGGGAAGCCGCTCAGGCTATGGGCCCGTGGTATTGCTTTCGTCGACATATTCAACGCTAGAACGGGTCTTTGTTACTTCCAACGGGTTAGGGGTCGCGTCGGCGCTTCGTACGTGCGGCTTGACCGTTATCGCGAGCCAGAACGCTCAAAAAACTGCCTCGCCGAGGTTTATCGCGTCGGGCAGCGTTGGTGTAGCTGCGGCGGTAGGGTAGAGGGCGTGCTCAGCCTGCCGCGCCAGAGCCCTCAGCCCTCTTCTGCCGAAACGGCGCAACGTACGTGTCGTGGCGACCCGGTGCACGCGTAACGGCGCCTCTGCTTAGGAGGGCTTGCCGTCCCCTCGGCGCTAGTCCACAACACCTCAACGCCACAGCAATAAGACGCATGTTTCAGCTTCTGCTGGTATATCTCCTGCAGCAGAAGGTGACGATTCGAGGCTTCGCAAAGGGAACGGGCTAGACAAAGAACAGGTGCTCCGAGAAACAAGAGCGAGACCGGTCGTCTACACCCCCGTTCTCTCTCTCGTTCCCAATGGCTCAGCGCAGATGGGTGTGTGGGTGTGCGGGGAGAAAAGAACGGCTCAGGCTCCGGTACCGTGTCGGCCCACAGCATTTTGTGGTCAAGGGGGCGTAGAGACGTCGAGGAGAGACAAACACAATGAGCGGGTTCCTTTGCGCCTCTCACGTTGTTCGACCACGTCCGCCACGCGCACAACCGACCACTTTTGCACGAGGAGGAGCGTCGGCGGTAGTCTTCGGCAACGCATACTGACTACTTGCACTCTATCGAATCGCTGTCTTACAGCAGCATGCAGCAAAAGGGACTGAGGGAGACGGGCACGAGCGCGTGAGGGCGCACGGGCGTGAGAGAAGCAGCTGGTCAAAGAGAAGCTCAAACGAGCCTGTCGGTCAACCTACGCGTGCCGTGCATGCAGTGCACTCCGTACGAGACGGGCGAGGTGATCTGCACTGGCGGCTGCAACCGTGTCCAGACAAAGGTACCTGTGGAAATGGCTGTACGGAATCCCTATCAGCTGAGTTCCTCCAGAAACGCAGTCTGCCGGAGATAAGGTTTCATGCTGATAATCTTAATAGCGCATTGTGACCGGCCACCTTATTTGCGACGAAATAGCTCCGCACCGTCCCCTATGCAATGGTATGTATGGCCGACATGGAGAAACACGGCTGCTGCTTTCGCTACAAAGCGCTTCACCTTTGAACACGTCACAAGCGACCTAGATGATACCAGCAACCGAAAAAGTCATATCAGAAAAGCGCCCCTGGGGTCTCCATTTTTGCGTGACGCTAACAATGAATGCAGGATGAAATGTTCATCACGCATGCTTGAAAATTAACCGGAAGCAAACGGCCGTATGTACCAACAACGACACTTTCGAGGTATCTCCTACCACAAAGCAGTATTACCCTCTGCCTTGCACCCTCTTGGTGCAGGCGATTCGAGGTGAAAAGCAGTTAGGGGCAGGCGTACCGTACAGGAGACGGATTATTAGCAGGCACTCTTGGTTCCGTGCATGCCACGTGATGCTGCAGCATCCTGCGAGATGTATTCCGCTAATACGTAGGCGAACCTGCTCCCGTCGCGGCTGGAGCCAGCGGCACGTGCCGTCAACCGCGTGGGGTGCCGAAAGAATTGAGCACGACGATCCGCGTGGTCACGGGGCCCTTGTACTGTTGTACATGAGCACATCTTGGCTGGAGTAGCTGGCTGCGTTGTAGTGGGGAATGAGGAAGCGGTCGCTGCAGCTGAGCAGATACTCACGTAGCCGACGAATAATCCCCCAGGCTCTATTGTAGGCGATACAAGATGCGTGGCACGTAGGTGCGCGACGGACAACTGTGCACACAATGTAGCGCGGCGGTTTGCTCCTGAGGGTGCACCGCAAAATTCTTTGGACATTGCCTGAAAAGCGATGGGAGCTGCTATCCCTCCATGCAAGGCGCGGGCCACGTTGTTCACAGGGGCACCGGGCTGGACACCGGCTAATGGCGCAAGATAGTGAGCGGTGAACAGGCCTTCGACCTCTGGAAAGGCTCACTTCTCCCTTCAACATGTCGTGCTGGACCCAGCGTGTGCGAGGCCACGGGTGCGGCTCGGTTGTGTTGTGATGACGGGAGGCGATAAAACCATGGCGGGGCACATGCTTACCCGCAGTACGTTCTGCTGGGGCGGCCCGACCACTGAAAGGTGTCCCTTTGCGACGCGGACGGGCGCGGCAGCCCACCCCTGCCCTACCCCGAGCGAGGGCCTGTGGCTGGGAACACTCGTGACCCGCATCCTGTAACGTCGCAGAACACTGAACGGGGATACCGGGGACAACACAGGGAGCATCAGCGGGCTGGCATCGGCGATAAGCGGTACTCTGAAAAGCGTTCGAGCGATGACCCGCCGGTCTACACCGCTTCACCGTACAGCTGCTGCGCCGACCTGCCTGGAACCGCGCCGCACTCGGCAATCTGCTAGCAAGAGCTGGTTGCTGTCGTTGCTGCACCGCCGGTGCGTCTCCTACGTTTGCAACAGACCAGGTCAGGACAATGCATTCGCACTAAAACGCCTCAGCATACGTAGCCTAGAAGGCCGTGTTCGTCCCGCGTCTGAATACGACTCCGCCCGTATTACGACGTCTACCCCGAAGGATGCACAGCCACTCCACGCCGCGCTGATGGCTCGGGGGGATGCGTATCATATGCGTCGCAACTTGTCGTATATCCGCCAATCGCTAGACCCTGTACGTGGGGCCCGCGGCCAGTATTGCATTCACGCGGGAGCCGGTAACGACGAGATATTCTGCGCGGGAGAAGGTGACCCATGGCAGGCTCCAAGCGCCGGAGGGTCGACTCGTATGCTTCGCAGCGTCAGGGAATGTGGGATTGAAGGGCGGCCCACCTGGCAAACTGGCGGGCATGAACGGCGTGCGGTTTCGTATGTCCGAACACATACACTAAGCTGAGCTTCTGCATGTCCTCGGACTCAAAGAACCAGCTTGGCGAGGTTTCTGAGGTGCTGGTGCGACGAGTGTTCTGGTTGAAGCTCGTGCTACGAAGACGTGCCACTGGCTTCGCGCGCCTACTGCGCGAGCCTGTAGAGAGAGCGGCGACGCCGCCTCTGAGACTCGTGCGTGTTGATCGCCGAACAGCCGGTTCTTCTGTGTATCTGAGGGAAGAGCGTTCCAGCAAGGCCCCTGCTGGCGTCTATGTGCCCGCAAAGATGAAGCGCATGATGCTCACGGTGGACTTCACAGGATCGAGCAGTTGGAGCACAGTCCGCATGTTCTGAGTTTCCATCTCTCCCCGCGCCTGCAGAGCGCCTGTGGAAGAGTGGGAGCACCCGCATTCGGCTGGTGGAGTCGCTTGCTCCTCAGCTGGCGTCATTGAATGGTGTTTGAGAAGTCTGAGCATCTGCTCCTGCGTCGTTTCTTCCCGCTGGAGGTGCTATCTGTTCGCACGAAGGGCAACTTACGTCTCCTGCGCATAGTTGGCGTGGGTGACCGAATCCTTGTTACTGAAACCCCTTTGCGCCTACCAGGGAATTCCGCAGCAACAGCGATGCGGGCGCGACAGTCGCACCTAGCCTCTCCGTTTCTTGCAACGCCCGCGAGTGTTCCTCGGGAGCGTGAGGCAAAATTGCACGAGACGTTTTCTTCTGCTTGCCTGTGTATACCGGTGTTCGCTATGCAGCATCTCGTTTCACCCGCGTCCAGAGCTCCTGTGTGCTCGACTTTTATCCTTCTCATCGGGCTCTTCGTTTCTACCTGCAGTGCTCTTCCCGGAGCATGGGCGGCTGATCCACCGCTCAGCAAGCAGTTGACGTCGGTGGACGTGGGCGGTGGTGAAGCCGACGGAGCCAGGAGCGGAAACATAACGCCTCCGCCTCCCGCTATATCTAAACGCGCAGAGAAACCCGGCGCGCGTGGAGAAGAGGACGCGACCTGCTCGCAGGTTCCGCCCGGCGCTCCTCAAAAGACATTGGTGCGTGCTGCACGAAAGGTAAAGACTCGTCATTATCCGCATGCAAGCGAAGGCAACGAATGGGCTCTGGAAGGAAGCGAAAGGCCGCCGAAGCCAGTGGGAGGCGGCCCTGCGGCTCTGAGCTCAGGGCGCCGTCCTGCTCCGCGAACCCGTCCGCGCCCTGGCGGTCAGTCATCGCACGAGCCTGGTGCGGAACACCAAGATTTAGCAGGCCACCCTCCTTGCACTTTCTCATGGAAGTCAGTCCACACACGGTCCACATCAAACATCAAGACGTCCACGTAGCTGAACACGAGGGAGCCGCGGAACACGACCAGACGCTGTGGATCCTTTTCCCTTCTCTGGTACTGCAGGCGGCGAAGGCTTACCTTCGGAAGCGGCCGCGCGGCGGCGTGCGCAACTGGCCCGCGACCAAGTGGAAAGTGCGATGCAACTCCTGCGGGACAACAAATCCACGCGGGCTCCTGGGGACAGAGACCACATAGCAGTTTTGAGGAAGATTTGGTCCCGGCTACGCGCTGCTGAACTGCTGCTGGACTTCCTAGAGTCACCGCCGCTCACACAAGAATAAAGAGGAGGAAATATATCAACCTAGAGTCACCGCCGCCCACACAAGAATGAAGAGGAGGGAATATATCAACCTTACAGCCTGTCAGGCGGCGCTGTCGCCTGCAGGGGACGAGATCCTGACCATGTGCGGTATCAGAGAGGAATCTGTCAGAAAAAAAAAGCAACTCAACAGGGTGTTGCCGCTCAATATGTTGTCGCAAGCCATAGTGGTGCGGCACCTGCGTAACATACGATGTCACACGCCTAGCGCTCATGCCGACACCGAGTAAGCATCTGCTTCTGCGCGTATGAGTTTGACTCGTGCAGCAGCAGCCACACCAGGGGAGTTTCCCAGAGTCTGTGGACCTGTTTGTTCCGACGGCGCCTTAACGCGGACGCTAGTGGAGGACCCGGTGATGTTCCAACCTCGAGAGCTCTTTTCATGCTTCGGCTTCTGGCGTGGGTCGGGCGCGCTGTACGGGATATATGTTCCAGCATATATCCCCTTTC
>SJYA01005405.1:0-25872 GCA_006410615.1 Neotragus moschatus
TTTTGCTCCATCAGAGCTCTGGTCCCTGTGTGTGTGTGTGTGTCTCTCTCTCTCTCCCCCTTTCTTTCTCAGGCCAGTTCTCTGGAGCACAGAAGCTCTCTGAGTTCACTTTCCTGCCTGGGCTTCTAAGACCCTCTCGCGAAGGTGCTCTGCGCCTTCACCCCATTGAGAGGGCGCCTGAGGCCTTCATGAACAGAGCGAGCCCCATGCAGGGGCTTATTGGCTTTCTGTGTAAACCAAGGAATATCAGCCTCTTTCTCTCCTTTACTTTCTTATCGTCGACTCCTGACCACCAGGTTCCAGTCCATTAAAGGACCTCAACATAACACAAAACAAGTTTCTGCTCAAATTTAATTTTAGCAATGAAATGGACCACTTTACTTCTATAACATTCGGATTAATGGAGTTTTACAGTTACTGCACTGAGATATTTTACTGATTTTATATTTCACTTCTATGTAGGTAAATCAGTTTTATATTTAGATAGAAAATAAAGTCACAAATCCGTTCTCAGTATGGACAACTGTTTCTGAAGATTACATTTTATAGATACTGCTTGTTTTTCAAATATCAACATGTTAAATAGGCAATAACTATCAAGTGAGTGTAATTTCACATATCCCTGCAGATAGCCACATTTAGAGAGGGAAAGGAAGTTTAGTTATAACATGAAAAGAAAGCCATCAGGGGAAAATTATTTTTTAAATAATGCAATTATAATGCAAATAAACTTAGAAGTAAGCATTAAAACGCTATATTATTTTAAATAATGTAATTTTATGTTAGATTTTATTTTTATAAATAAAATGGGTGTGTGACTCTAAAAGGCATAGAGCAAGGAACTGGAGTAATGGAGCAGTTCTGCATCTGACTGTCTTGGTGGAGTTTTGAATCTATATAATATAACTTCATAGAATTTTATGGAACTATTCACTAAAAAAATTGTACATAAAACCTAGTGAAATTTGAATATGATCTGTGGTTTATAGCATTGTATCAATGTCAGTTTCCTGATTTGATCATTAGGTAGAATAACTTGGGGAAACTGAGAGATGGGCCCATAGAAAATCTTTGCATTATTTTTTTGCAGCTTTTACATGAGTTTAACCTTGCTTCAATAGACAAAAGTAAATAATGTGGTCTTTCCTTGGGAAACAAGGAAAAGAAAACAAAGTGGTTTGATAAAAAGAAGCAAACAATGGTTAAGACTGTCATGCATGCCTGCATGCAAAGTGGCTTCAGTTGTGTCCAACTCTTGGTGACCTATGACTGTAGCCTCCAGGCTCCTCTGTCTGTGGGATTCTCCAGGCAAGAATACTAGAGTGGGTTGCCATGTCTTCCTCTGATGTAATATTATCATAAATAATAAAATTTCCCGAATCCAAAGTAATCCTGCTGAGATTATTAGCAAGTACGGCTCACGACATCGGAAGCTGCTCTGTCTGTGTCTGATGTTGTCTTAGAGCCTCTTACCTGTTTTTACCGTTTGCCAGCCCAGGGAGAAGGGGCTACGAGCCTGGAGGTTGTAGGAAGAGATAGGGCTGTGGTTGTCAGCGGCTGGACTCCAAGAGAGTGTGGCTGTGCTTTCGGTGATTTCCTCCACAATCACTACCCCTGGTGGGCCTGGGGGACCTATCGGCAAAAGAGAAGGGAAACAGTTAAGGTCAAGCCATGATGAGGAGCCACAAGATGTTGTATTTCCAATAAGGACCTAAGCAAACTAGTAAAGCATTTTAATGAAAAACATATTTAGTAATGAACATTGCCAGTAAAAGAGATGGGATGCAAGTTGATTTCCATGATTTCTGAGGATAATTTAATTATAGATTTTTTTCATAGTACTTTGTTCTTGGATACAGCCACCAGTTAACACTGCATTTTATAGACATGCAAAAAAACTAATTAGAAACGAACGTAAGGACTTGAATGCCGTAAGAGGCAATGCTACTAGAAACAGAAATGACCCCATCATTACCACAAAGTTACAGGGCCGAATTTTCAGCCAACCTACAGTGTACAAATAGTGTGGATGTACTTACCAAGGAGCTTAAACTCTAACAGGGGAAAAATGAAAGGCTCTGAAATATTGAGAGTTCAGACCAAGCAAGGATATATCCTAGAAGTGAGGCATGGAGAAATGTTGTGAGAAGTTAAAAGAAAGGTATGATTAGATGATGGTGAAGATAATGTTTTTTTTTTTTTTTCGTGAGTGTGAGAAGATGGTTAATCAGAGAATATGATTCCCCTTTTGATCATAAAAAATTGGTATGGTATAGAATTATGTTTATCAATTGAAATGCATTAGATTTTAGCTTCAAGAAACAACCATGATCTCACATGAGATGTATATCTTTGTGTTACTACTTCCAAAATAGTAATTTCTAATAACATTAAATATATGTATAGTATTCATATTTTAGTGGGTAAGCACAAATGTCAGTTTTCTTCATAATTCTTTTCTATTCCCTAATATGAACAATCAAAGCTTTAAGGATCTTTTGTTTTCAATTAAAAACATCCCATCTGCAAATATTTTAGGTTTTTTTCTGATTTAGTCTTTGTTTAGCAAGTTGCTCTCTGGGTTTGGTTATTATGAAGTCTGAGCAGTAAGTGCTGACCTAGACTGTAAATAGCTAAGAAATGGTGGTGTGCTAAATAGATGGAGGCAGTAAAGTCCTCTGAGTAGAAATTTTCAATAATGAAGTGACAAAGGGATGGACAAAGTGTTTAAAAGGGTCACCATACAGGTGACATTCTTAGGCAATGAGAAATGAGCATTTTTTCAAGAGTGAGAAACAGCAGTGGATAGTGGAGACCACAGACTTAGAAGACAAGGACTATTCCATCAAGAAGGTAACAAATGCTGGGATTATGAGCAGACCTGTAGAGAATAACCATGAGAAGTGGCACTTTTCCCCCCTTCTGGAGAAATTAAGGAAGAAATTGAATATAGAGAGAAAGCTTTTGAAATGTCAAGAAGCTGGGAGTGTTCATTTGGAAAGTTTCTCCTTTTTTCACTAAAGAAGGAAAAACACACACACACACACAAAAGGTGAATGTGGTTGGATGAGAGTGGGACTGGGAACTAGAAGACAATGGGAAATGTCTGGATAAGGCCAACGATAAAATGAGGAAAGAAAGGAAGAGTGAAATACAAATATTTGGAATAGTCTAGAATTCAAGTTTGCCTCAATAGCACCATTGTGAAGTAGAACTGACCAACTCAGCAAGCTTGGGCTAGAAAGACAGGATCAGGGCCAGAGAAAGTGGTTAACTGGGTCAATTCAGGCTTAGTTTATACATTTGATATAACTTATCATCAAAGGTGCCAATGTTACGAGTGACCATGGCCTCAAGGAGGACTAGGGAGTCAAATGAAGCCAGATTGGTGCTGACAGACAAGAATAAAATAATGAAATTCAGAAACCAGGTTACCAGGAGGGGAAGATAGAAAGATAAAAATGACATAATTTGAGGTTTCAATGTAGGGAACTTTTGATGAAAATGTATTTATTTGAAATTAAGCGGCTGCTGCTGCTACTGCTGCTAAGTCGCTTCAGTAGTGTCCGACTCTGTGCGACTCCATAGATGGCAGCCCACCAGGCCCCCCATCCCTGGGATTCTCCAGACAAGAACACTGGAGTAGGTTGCCATTTCCTTCTCCAGTGCTTGAAAGTGAAAAGTGAAAGCGAATCACTCAGCCGACTCTTAGCGACCCCTGGACTGCAGCTCGTCAGGCTCCTCCATCTATGGGATTCTCCAGGCAAGCGTACTGGAGTGGGGTGCCATTGTGGGAATTAAGAGGGAAGTACAATTATTAGGTCAAGTACTTAAGGAAGAATCCATTCACTTGATGTACAACCAATTAAAATGGTAGATAAATGTGAGGTATGGAAAATAAATAAGATTCAGTTGCTGAAGATGTCTAGCAAGTTGCTAGACTATATGACAGGGACATTGAGGTGTGACTATAATGATAATAATATAAGAATAAGAAGAATATTAACTGTAATAATAATACCAATAGCTACCATATCCTCACTATTGAGTATTTTGCAAACATTAGTTTGTTCACTTATTTCTGTGTTACTGTGAAGTGGGCATTATAATTTCTATTTCATAGAGGATGTGATAGACTCTTATAGGTCATTTGGTTGATTAAGAATCAATAAGTTACTTAGTAAATAACATCACTGTATGTTAGGTATTACATGAGGCAGTAGGTGTCAGAGAATCCCTTCTAGTGAGAAGTCTCACTCAGATCACTGCTAATGCATGGCACAGCAGAGATCTGAATTCAGATTCGATTCTAAAGCCTGATTGGTTCAATAAAGCAAGGGTTATGGAGATCCTTTTTCCTTTCACTGTTAACTGAAGAAAGTGTTTAGGACTTTGTGGCAGCCTAGGTATATGATGGCCTTCAGAAAACTTTCTTTCTTCTTGCACATGCCGGTCATGAAGCCTGTTCTTTAAACTTCCTTGAATCTGGGTTGGCCTGTGATTGATTACAGGCATACTCCAGTGATACTGTGGATTTTTTTCTTGTTTGCATGCCTAAATCACTTCAGTAATGTCCAACTCTTTGCGACCCTAAGGACTGTAGCCTTCCAGGCTCCTCTGCCCATGGCATTTTCCAGGCAATAATACTGGTGTGGATTGCCATGCCCTCGTCCAGGGGATCTTCCTGACCCAGGGGTTGAACCCCCATCTCTTATGTCTTCTTCATTGGCAGATGGTTTCTTTACCGCTAGCACCACCTGAGAAATCACCATAATACAGCTAATAGGGCAATAAAGCAAGTCATGCAACTTTTTGATTTCCAAGTCCATAAAAACTACTTGTTTACATTATACTATAGTCTATCAAGTATGCAATAACATTATGTCGAAAAAAGCTTCATTAAACATATTTTATTGCTAAAAACTGCTAACCATCATCTGACTCTTCAATAAGTTGTAATCTTTTGCCTAGTGGAAAGTCTTGCCTCGATATTCATGGCTGCCAACTGATCAAAGTGGTGTTTGCTAAAGGTTGGGGTGACTGTGGCTATTTCTTAAAATAAGACAACAATGAAGTTTGTTGTGTCTATCTGCTTTTTCTTTCATGAATGAATTCTCTGTAGCACAATGATTTTAGATAGTATTTTACCCATAATAGAATTTCTTTCAAAATTGGAGTCAATTCTCTCAAAACTTGCCATTGACTTATTAAGTTTATATAATATTCTCCCTCCCTTGTTTCTATTTCAATGATTTCCATAGCATTTTTTCCAAGAGTAGATTCCATCTCAAGAAATTATTTTCTTAGCACTTATATAAGAAGCAACTCTTCATTTGTTAAAATTTGTATTGTGAGAATGCAGGAATTTGACTAACAGCTACAACCTACACTTCTAATTTTAATTATCTGGCTATTTCTACCACATCTTCAACCACTGAGGTCTTAAATCCCTCTGTCATTCCTAAATGCTGGGATCAACTCCTTCCAAATTCCTGTTAATGTTGATATTTTTGACTTCTTCCCATGAATCACAAATGCACTTCATGGCATTAGAATGATGAATCCTTTCCATAAGATTTTCAGTTTATTTTGCCTATCACTGAAATCACTATCTATGGCAGCTGTAGCCTTATGAAATGTATTTCTGAAAAAAAAAAAAAAGACTTGAAATTCAAAATTACTCCTTAATCCATGGGCTGCAGAATGGATATTATGTCAGCAGGCATTGAAACAGCATAAATCTCGTTCTGCATCTCCATCAGAGATCTTGGGTCATCAGACGTATTGTCATAGAGCAGTGATATCTTGAGGAGAAATTTTAATTTTTTCTGAGTGGTAAGACACAACAGTGGGCTTAACGGATACAATATACTATGTTGTAGATAGATATGCTGTTATTCAGGCTTTGTTGTTCCATTTATAGAGCACAGGCAGAGTCTATTCAGCCTAATTCTTCAGGGTCCTAGGCTTTTCAAAATGGTAAATGAGCATTGGCTTCAACTTGCATTAGCCTCTAACAAGAGAGTCAAATTGTCTGTCGAAATTTGAAGTCATACATTGACTTCTCCTCTCTAGTTATGAAAATGCTAGATGGCATCATCTTCCAATAGGAGGCTATTTTTGCTACAAAGAAAATCAGTTGTCTTTTGGAGCCATTGTTATTAATTATCTTGCCTAGATCTTCTGGATAACTGGCTGCAGCTTCTACATCAGCACTTACTGCTTCACCTTGAATTTTTATGCTGTGAAGATGGCTTCTTTCTTTAAACGTCCAGAACCAGTCTCTGCTGTCTCAGGCTTTTCTTCTTCAGCTTTCTTCAGCCTTCATAAAATTAAAGGGAGGTGAGGCTTTGCTCTGGATGGGCTTTAGCTTAAGGTAATGTTGTGGCTGGCTTGATCTTCCATCCAGACCCAAACCTTTCTTCATACCAGCAATAAGCCTGTCTCATTTTCTTGTCATCTTTGTACTCACTAGAATAGCACATTTTATTTCCTTCAAGAATTTTTCCTTTGCTAATTTGGTTAACTAATGCAAAAGGCATAGCTTTCAACTTATCTCAACTTTTGACATGCCTTTTTCTCTAAGCTTAATCATTTCTGGCTTTTGATTTAAAGTGAGAGACATACAACCATTTCTTTCACTTAACACTTTACAGGCATTGTAGGGTTATTAATTGGCCCAATATAAAAATTATTCTGCCTCAGTGAATAAAAAGCCCAAGGAGAGGGAGAGATATAGGGAAACAGATGGTTAGTGGAATAATCAGAATCCAAACAACATTTGTTAATTAAACTTTCCTTCTTATATGGGTGTGGCTTATGGTGCCCCCAAACAATCAAAATTGTAGCATCAAAGATCATTAATAACAGATTACCATAACAAATATCACAATAATTAGAAAGCCTGGAATATTGGAAAAATTATCAAAGTGTGATACAGAGACAGGAAGTGAGAAAATGCTGTTGGAAAAAATTGCACTAATAGACTCTTTAATACAGGCTTGTCATAAAGCTTCAATTTGTTTTTTTAAAAAAAGTACATTTCCAAAAAGCAATGAAGTGCAATAAAATAAAGAATGCTTATATTTGACCCAAATGGCAATGGTAGAAATGACACAGCATGATTTTGAGTAGAAGTCATAAGAGGCTTTGCAGCTTCATCCCATATCTGGAATGCTTATGGGGCAGTCCAGCTGCCTGGTTAGAAATCCTGCTAAACCGATGCTACCACTCTTTCAGGAAGTCCAAGTTAGTCATTGGGAAAATCCCATGGAGAGGAGGAGATCCAACTCACTCTCACCTATTCTATCACCCCAGCCCAGACACCAGACGCAGTGAATCCTTCAAATTATTCCCACTTGAGCCACCATTAGACACCTGTGCATGAGACATCTCTGGTAAGAAACCGGCTGTGGCTGTTCACTCTCAAAGCTATAAGAGCAAGCAATGGATGGATTTTTTAAGCCATTAATTTTGGGGAAACAATTGATCGTTGGAACAGACTTCAAAATAGTTTGATCTGAGAGTTTGTTCATAGGTAGGGAATTTATCAAGAAAATCATTACCATGCTTTGAAAAAAGACTTGAAATGTAGCTATTGTATTCATATTGGAATAATTACTAACATAATTCATTAGGTTCTTCCATATTGTTCCATTTATCCTGTTCCATTTCATCTATCCTATTCATTCATGTCTTCAAAAAACATTAACAATCACCTATGTGTGAGGTATGATAGGAGATATTATGCAAAATAGCTATTTGCTAATTATGTAAAATGATTGGCCTTTCTGAGTACTACATCTCTACTAAAATATTTAAATTAATTTATTAAGAAGGGTATATTTCTTTTAATAAGAGGCAATAATTACTCTAAATATTTTTTTAAAAAAACTTCAGATGGAACCAAAATGAAATTTATGATATAATTAATAAACCCCCAAGTATTTTTCTTTACATATGGCTAACTTCCCAAATATAGTCCTAAGTAAAATAATCAGTAATAGCATATAAGATTTATATAGCCATGATACTGATTTTATATGTGCAATTATTTATAATTACAAACTATTGTAAAAAACTAATTGTTCAGTAATCATGTAATATTTAAATTATAAACTCTTATAATAGAAAATTAGGCAGTCATTAAACTGCCTAATATTTAGTACTATATTATGACATGTTCACAAAAAGTGGAATGCAAAATGATGTGTTAATATAAATATAATAATTTTCCAAGTGAGTATAGGAAAAGACTGGAAATAAATGCATTAAAGGAGAGATAGAAGTTATTGCTTGGAGTTGAAGTTATAAACGATTTAAATTTTATTCTTCATACTTGTTTGGATTTTCAGTTCTGTACAATAAGTGGAAATTATTTAAATGTTTAAAATTATTTTAAAAGTCATTACTCTAAAGAATGCCTCCACATTTTGATATCTATATACTATTGTCAGTATATTTTATTTAACTAAACATTTGCTGAATTTCTAGCATATGCATGCAAAGTACTGTGCTGAGTGGTAAGAGAGAGCGAAGGGAAGTGGTTTGTAGGAGGACAAATAGGGTTCCAACCCTAGGTGTGTTAAAAATCCAAAGGCAGAGGCACACCTTTTACAAAAAAAATGCCTTGCAGTAAAAATATTACATATTTTACATCTCATTATTACACTTGTTACATTGGATAGGATTATTTTTATATAATTTCCACTTGTCTGAATATTCAACATGATAATTCATATATATTAGGTCCTCAATACCTAGTAGTAACCTTAGCAACCAGTTAGTTGGAAAACTCAGAGTTGGGAACCTCAGCAGTAGCTGCAGGACTAGAAAAGGTCAGTTTTCATTCTAAACACCAAAGAAAGACAATGTAAAAAATATTCAAACTACTGCACAATCACTCATCTCACACAATAAAAAGTAATGCTTAAAATTCTCCAAGCGTGGCTTCAGCAGTACATCAACTGAGAACGTCCAGATGTAGAAGCTGGATTTAGAAAAAGCAGAGGAACCAGAGTTCAAGTTGCCAACATCTGTTGGATCATAGAAAAAAGAAGAAAATTTCAGGACAACAACTATTTCTGCTTCATTGACTATGCTAAAACCTTTGATTGTGTTGATCAAACAAACTGTAGAAAATTCTTAAAGAGATAGGAATACCAGACTACCTTACCTGTCTTCTGAGAAAACTTTATGCAGGTCAAGAAGCAACAGTTAGAAATGGACATGGAACAATGGACTTGTTCCATACTGGGAAAGGAATATGCCAAGTCTGTATATTGTCATCTTGCTCATTAAGCTTCTATGCAGAGTACATCATTTGAAATGCCAGGCTGGATGTAGCACAAGCTGGAATCAAGATTGCCAGGAGAAATATCAATAATGTCAGATATGCAGAAGACATCACTCTTATGGCAGAAAGTAAAGAGGAACTAAAGAGCCTCTTAATGAAAGTAAAAGAGGAGAGTGAAAAAGCTTGCTTAATTTCAGCTTTCAAAAACTAAGATGATGCCATCCGGTCACATCACTTCATGGCAAATAGATGAGGAAACAACGGAAACAGTGGGAGACTATTTTCTTGGGCTCCAAAATCACTGCAGATGGTGACTGCAGCCATGGAACTAAAAGGTGCTTGATGCTTGGAAGGAAAGCTATGACCAACCTAAATAGCATATTAAAAAGCAGAGACATTACTTTTGCCGACAAAGATCCATCTAGTCAAAGCTATGGTTTTTCCAGTAGTCATGTATGGATGTGAGAGTTGGACTATAAAGAAAGCTGAGCACCAAGGAATTGATGCTTTTGAACTGTGATGTTGGAGAAGACTCTTGAGAGTCCCTTGGACTGCAAGGAGATATAACCAGTCCATCTTAAAGGAGATCAGTCCTGGGTGTTCACTGGAAGGACTGATGCTAAAGCTGAAACTCTAATATTTTGGCCACCTGATGTGAAGAGCTGATTCATTTGAAAAGACCCTGATGCTGGGAAATATTGAAGGAGACAGGAGAAGGGGATGACAGAGAATGAGATAGTTGGATAGCACCACCGATTTGATGGACATGAGTTTGAGCAAGCTCCAGGAATTTGTAATGGACAGGGAAGCCTGGTGTGCTGCAGTCCATGGGGTCACAAAGAGTCATACATGACTAAATAATTAAACTGAACTGAGTCCCTCAATAAACATCTGAAGAAAAGATGGAACGGAGAAGGGAGAGGAAAGAAGAGATGTGGAAAGACCAAAGTGTGATGCTGGGAATTTGAAATACTGTGTAACAATTAGCAATTTTTAAAATAATTGTCATGTACAATAAAAATCCAATCTGATAACTTCTTTCTTTTTGCTAAATCAAAATATATTTGAGTTAATTTTTATTTGTTCAGAATAAAGTATGGTGATAATAAAATTGACAGACTAGGTTCAGAATGAAGAAAATTAACTTTTTAATATTTTATAATATACAGTCCATGGAATTCTTCAGGCCAGAATACTGGAGTCAGTAGCCTTTCCCTTCGCTAGGGGATCTTCCCAACCCAGGGATTGAACCCAGGTCTTCTGTATTGTGGGTGGATTCTTTACCATCTAAGCCACAAGGGAAGCCCAAGAATACTGGAGTGGATAGCCTATCACTTTTCCAGGGGATCTTCCCAACCCAGGANAATGGACTTGTTCCATACTGGGAAAGGAATATGCCAAGTCTGTATATTGTCATCTTGCTCATTAAGCTTCTATGCAGAGTACATCATTTGAAATGCCAGGCTGGATGTAGCACAAGCTGGAATCAAGATTGCCAGGAGAAATATCAATAATGTCAGATATGCAGAAGACATCACTCTTATGGCAGAAAGTAAAGAGGAACTAAAGAGCCTCTTAATGAAAGTAAAAGAGGAGAGTGAAAAAGCTTGCTTAATTTCAGCTTTCAAAAACTAAGATGATGCCATCCGGTCACATCACTTCATGGCAAATAGATGAGGAAACAACGGAAACAGTGGGAGACTATTTTCTTGGGCTCCAAAATCACTGCAGATGGTGACTGCAGCCATGGAACTAAAAGGTGCTTGATGCTTGGAAGGAAAGCTATGACCAACCTAAATAGCATATTAAAAAGCAGAGACATTACTTTTGCCGACAAAGATCCATCTAGTCAAAGCTATGGTTTTTCCAGTAGTCATGTATGGATGTGAGAGTTGGACTATAAAGAAAGCTGAGCACCAAGGAATTGATGCTTTTGAACTGTGATGTTGGAGAAGACTCTTGAGAGTCCCTTGGACTGCAAGGAGATATAACCAGTCCATCTTAAAGGAGATCAGTCCTGGGTGTTCACTGGAAGGACTGATGCTAAAGCTGAAACTCTAATATTTTGGCCACCTGATGTGAAGAGCTGATTCATTTGAAAAGACCCTGATGCTGGGAAATATTGAAGGAGACAGGAGAAGGGGATGACAGAGAATGAGATAGTTGGATAGCACCACCGATTTGATGGACATGAGTTTGAGCAAGCTCCAGGAATTTGTAATGGACAGGGAAGCCTGGTGTGCTGCAGTCCATGGGGTCACAAAGAGTCATACATGACTAAATAATTAAACTGAACTGAGTCCCTCAATAAACATCTGAAGAAAAGATGGAACGGAGAAGGGAGAGGAAAGAAGAGATGTGGAAAGACCAAAGTGTGATGCTGGGAATTTGAAATACTGTGTAACAATTAGCAATTTTTAAAATAATTGTCATGTACAATAAAAATCCAATCTGATAACTTCTTTCTTTTTGCTAAATCAAAATATATTTGAGTTAATTTTTATTTGTTCAGAATAAAGTATGGTGATAATAAAATTGACAGACTAGGTTCAGAATGAAGAAAATTAACTTTTTAATATTTTATAATATACAGTCCATGGAATTCTTCAGGCCAGAATACTGGAGTCAGTAGCCTTTCCCTTCGCTAGGGGATCTTCCCAACCCAGGGATTGAACCCAGGTCTTCTGTATTGTGGGTGGATTCTTTACCATCTAAGCCACAAGGGAAGCCCAAGAATACTGGAGTGGATAGCCTATCACTTTTCCAGGGGATCTTCCCAACCCAGGAATTGAACTGGGATCTCCTGCATTGCAGGCAGATTCTTTACCAGCTGAGCTATTCGGGAAGCCCTGTTTTATACTAATGCTCGTCATTATTAGAAACTTGGAGCATTAAAGTTATGATCAGATAACTTTCTACATATTTGTAAATCTGAAATATTATTATGAATATATTATTTTTAAAGTATTCTAAAAAATTACTTGTATGATTTACCTTTTAAAATACATTAAATGCAATATAATGCACCATAATTAAAGTTTAAATGAGTTTAGAGCCATTACACTATATTGGTTTACAATGCTCTATTTAGGGATAAAAATGTATCAGCATACTGAATTCTGGCTGCAATTAACTTCTGGTATATATTGACGAGTAAATTACTTCAGAGTTATATAAATGCAATGAACACCTTTTTTTAAAAGTCTGCTAATGACAGTCATATTTTCAACATCTTTTGACATTTTTTAAAAATCAGGGAGTAAATTTTCTCTTCAAAGAATTTTATGACAACTTTATGCAAGATATCTGAAAATAGATTAATAAGAAATAGGATGACAAATATGTGACAGTAGTTACTGTCTGGATGTTATATATATTCCACTAATTTAGAAGAAATCTTATAAATTTTATATGGAGCTATAATGATTCAGTGTCAGATGGTCAGGGATCTGGAAAGTCCCCCTCTTAGACTCCCATGACAATGCTGTTACACAGACTCACTAAAATAAATATTTTGTTTGAAAGTAGACCACTTAGAAAAAAAGGACACAGTCTCTTTATATTTTCATGGTGAGGACTCTGGGAAAATGATCAAGCACAAAGGCCCCTAGCAGAAGCGATGTTCTCATGAATTCAGTCCCTCTCAATCAAGGGCTCCCCAGGATGGCCGTTAGTTTACTAACAGATCAACTCATTCCACTGACCTAAAGTTCAGTTGGAAAATTATCTTCTCTTGAGAAGCTATGGACTCTAAAGTTGAAAAACATATAAAATATATATCTCCTTGTAATCTCTAAAGTTGTTATTTTTATCCTGGTGATAGGAAATAAAGACTTAAAAAACTTCATGTAAAAGCTAAATAATGTTACAGAGTTTTGAAATATTTAAATTAACCAGAGAATTCTCTGTCTGATTCTGACACCTACTGATTCAACAAATATTTCCATTCAGTTCAGCTCAGTTTAGTCACTCAGTCATGTCTGACTCTTTGCGACCCCATAAACTGCAGCATGTCAGGCCTCCCTGTCCATCACCAACTCTAAGGGTTTACCAAACTCATGTCCATTCAATTGGTGATGCCATCCAACCATCTCACCTTCTGTCATCTCCTTCTCCTGTTGCCTTCAATCTTTCCCAACATCAGAGTCTTTTCAAATGAGTCAGCTCTTCACATCAGGTGGCCAAAATATTAGAGTTTCAGCTTTAGCATCAGTCCTTCCAGTGAACACCCAGGACTGATCTCCTTTAGGATGGACTGGTTGTATCTCCTTGCAGTCCAAGGGACTCTCAAGAGTCTTCTCCAACATCACAGTTCAAAAGCATCAATTTCTTGGTGCTCAGCTTTCCTTATAGTCCAACTCTCACATCCATACATGACTACTGGAAAAACCATAGCTTTGACTAGATGGATCTTTGTCGGCAAAAGTAATGTCTCTGCTTTTTAATATGCTATTTAGGTTGGTCATAGCTTTCCTTCCAAGCATCAAGCACCTTTTAGTTCCATGGCTGCAGTCACCATCTGCAGTGATTTTGGAACTCAAGAAAATAAAGNTGACTACTGGAAAAACCATAGCTTTGACTAGATGGATCTTTGTCGGCAAAAGTAATGTCTCTGCTTTTTAATATGCTATTTAGGTTGGTCATAGCTTTCCGTCCAAGCATCAAGCATCTTTTAGTTCCATGGCTGCAGTCACCATCTGCAGTGATTTTGGAACTCAAGAAAATAAAGTCAGCTCCTGTTTCCATTGTTTCCCCATCTATTTCCCATGAAGTGTTGGGACCAGATGCCATGATATTAGATTTCTGAATGTTGAGCTTTGAGCCAGCTTTTTCACTCTCTTCTTTCACTTTCATCAAGAGGCTTTTTGGTTCTTCTTCACTTTCTGCCATAAGGGTGGTGTCATCTGCATATCTGAGGTTATTGATATTTCTCCCGGCAATCTTGATTCCAGCTTATACTTCTTCCAGCCCAGCATTTCTCATGATGTAGTCTGCATATAAGTTAAATAAGCAGGGTAACAATATACAGCCTTAACGTACTCCTTTTCCTGTTTGGAACCATCTGTTGTTCCATGTCCAGTTTTAACTGTTGCTTCCTGACCTGCATACAGGTTTCTCAAGAGACAGGTTGAGTGGTCTGGTATTCCCATCTCTTTAAGAATTGTACACAGTTTATTGAGATCCACACAGTCAAAGGCTTTGGCATAGCCAATAAAGCAGAAATGGATGTATTTCTGGAACTCTCTTTCTTTTCCCATGATCAAGTGAATGTTGGCAATTTGATATCTGGTTTTTATGCCTTTTCTAAAACCAGCTTGAACGTCTGGAAGTTCACAGTTTACATATTTCTGAAGCCTGGCTTGGAGAATTTTGAGCCTTACTTGACTAGTGTGTGAGATGAATGGAATTGTGAGGTAGTTTGTGCATTCTTTGGCATTGCCTTTCTTTGGGATTGGAATGAAAACTAACCTTTTCCAGTCCTGTGGCCACTGCTGAGTTTTCCAAATTTGCTGGCATATTGAGTGCAGCACTTTCACAGCATCATCTTTCAGGATTTGNTGAGATGAATGGAATTGTGAGGTAGTTTGTGCATTCTTTGGCATTGCCTTTCTTTGGGATTGGAATGAAAACTAACCTTTTCCAGTCCTGTGGCCACTGCTGAGTTTTCCAAATTTGCTGGCATATTGAGTGCAACACTTTCACAGCATCATATTTTAGTATTTGAAAAAGCTCAACTGGAATTCCATCACCTCCACTAGTTTTGTTCATAGTGAGGCTTCCTAAGGCCCACTTGACTTCACATTCCAGGATGTCTGGCTCTAGGTGAGTGATCACACCATCGTGATTATCTGGGTCATGAAGGTCTTCTTCTGTATAGTTCTTCCGTGTATTTTTGTAACCTCTTCTTAATATAATCTGCTTCTCTTAGGTCTATATCATTTCTGTCTTTTATTAAGCCCATCTTTGCATGAAATGTTCCCTTGGTATCTCTAATTTTCTTGAAGTGATCGGTAGTCCTTCCCATTCTATTGGTATGTGTTATTTTTTAAGCAAATGTATTTTGTAAAAATATAAATCATTTTTATACGATTTGAGGGACTTTTTCTTATTTAGAAGTGTTAAGTGAAAAATTAAACTTGTTGGGATTCAAAATATTAAACAGCTTTGCTGTTAGTTGTTTAAACTAAGGTGATGAAATTTAATACCAAATATGCCATGGTATCTTAAATTGGTTCTGTTTTTAAGCCCTTAAATATTGCCTGAAGGCTCTTTTTACTAATGCACATAGGCATTTGGGTCAGCTTCCCTGAGAGCTCAGTTGGTAAAGAATCCGCCTGCAATGTTGGAGATCTGGGTTTGATCCTTGGGTTGGGAAGATCCCCTGGAGATGGGAAAGGCTACCTATTCCAGTATTCTGGCCTGGAGAATTCCATGGACTGTATAGTCCATGGGGTCACAAAGTGTTGGACACGACTGAATGACTTTCACTTGCAGGCATATGGGTCAGAATAAAAGAAAGCAAGCATGGCAGTCACAGAAGCAAAGTTACAATCATGCCCTTCTAATACCAAATGAAGAGATTTAACTACTGTCCCCAAGGTTAGATAAATGGAGAGAAATAAACTACATAACTCAGATCATGAAGAGTATTTTCTGTTTTCATAATATATTTTAAATAGATGCATTGAAGCATCCAGTAGAAAGGACCATTTTGTGTAGAGAAAATTTAAAAAAACATATGTAAGTAGTGACAAAATCTTTCATTAAAAAGTCATATTCAGTAACATGAGAAGATTTTCTGTAGCACATCAGATTAATACCTAGTAGTAACTGCTTGCTAAGGTTTTCATCTTTATAATAGAAAATGAAGACGTATACACTTATTTAAAATGTTATTGATAAGCATATTTATTTTTATGCAAGAAAATATTTCCTGACATACTTTGACATGCTGGGCTGGCAAGTGCAACTTCACATAGCATTGCCTCCCTCTTTCTTTGTCTTCTTCTCAGATACTTCCTTACATCATTATGTTCCTCATGAAGTTGAGAGAGTGTCCTTATATTTCTTTACTCTTTAGGTGATCCTTTCATACTGTTCTCAATCCCAAGAGAACATTTTTTTTTTTTAAACCAGGGGTAGTTAAGGATGAAAATGAGAGATAAACAGTTCTAATGATTTTTTTTCAAAAACAAGTTTTATTTCTAATTAATTTGGTAAAGTTCACCATTTACTCTTTCTGTATTTCCAACCAACCATCTCAAACTCTGTCATCCCCTTCTCCTCCCACCTTCAGTCCTTCCCTGCATCAGGGTCTTTTCCAATGAGTCAGTTCTTCCCATCAGGTGGCCAAAGTATTGGAGCTTCAGCTTCAGCATCAGTTCTTTCAGTGAATATTCAGGACTGATTTCCTTAACAATTGACTGCTTGAATTTTCTTGCAGTCCAAGGGACTCTCAAGAGTCTTCTCCAACATCACATTTCAAAAGCATCAATTCTTTGACGCTTAGCTTTCATTATGGTCCAACTCTCGTATCCGTACATCACTACTGAGAAAAACCATAGCTTTGACTAGTTGGACCTTTGTCGGCAAAGTAATGCCTCGGTTTTATAATATGCTGTCTAGATTAGTCATAGCTTTCCTTCCAAGGAACAAGTGTCTTTTAATTTCATGGTTGCAGTCACCATCAGCAGTGATTTTGGAGCCCAAGATAACAAAGCCTCTCACTGTTTCCATTGTTTCCTCATCTATTTGCCATGAAGCATGGGACCAGATACCATCCTCATATTTTTTTGAATGTTGAGTTTTAAGCTAGCTTTTTCACTCTCCTCTTTCACTTTCATTAAGAGACTCTTTAGTTCCTCTTTCTGCCCTAAGAGTGATGTCATCTGCGTATCTGACGTTATTGACAATTCTCCTGGCAATCTTGATTCCACCTTGTGCTTCTTCCAGCCTGGCGTTTCACATGAGGTACTCTGCCTGTAATTAAATAAGCAGGGTGACAATATACAGCCTTGAGCTACTCCTTTCCCAATTTGGAACCAGTCTGCTGTTCCATGTCCATTTCTATCTGCTGCTTCTTGACTTGCTTACAGATTTCTTAGGAGAAAGGTAAGGTGGTCTGGTATTCTCATCTCTTTAAGAAATTTTCCAGTTTGTTGTGATCTGCACAAAGGCTTTAGCATAATCAATGAAGCAGAAATAGATGGTTTTCTGGAATTTTCTTACTTTTTCCATGATCCAACAGATGTTGGCAATTTCAACTCTGGCTCCTCTGTCTTTTCTAAATCCAGCTCGAAGTTCTCAGTTCATGTACTGTTGAAGCCTGGCTTGGAGAATTTTGAACATTACTTTTCTAGTGTGTGAGATGAGTGAAATTGTGTGGTAGTTTGAACATTTTTTGACATTGCTTTTCTGTGGGATTGGAATGAAAACTGACCTTTTCCAGTCCTGTGGCCACTGCTGAATTTTCCACATTTGCTGGCATATTGAGTGCAGCATCTTCATAGCATCATCTTTTAGGGTTTGAAAAAGCTCAGCTGCAATTCCATTACCTCCACTAGCCTTGTTCATAGTGATGCTTCCTGAGGCCCACTTGACTTCACATTCCAGGATGTCTGGCTCTAGGTGAGTGACGACAGCATAGTGGTTATCTGGGTCATGTACAATTCTTTTGTGTATTCTTGCCACCTCTTCTTAATATCTTCTGCTTCTGTTAGGTCCATACCATTTCTGTCCTTTATTGTGCCCATCTCTGCATGAAATATTCCCTTGGTATTTCTGACTTTCTTGAGGAAATCTCTAGTCTTTCCCATGCTCTTGTCTATGTATGTATCATCATTATTATATATATTGTTATTTTCTTTCTTTAACTGATATATTAATTTACCATCATTATGATTATATTTATTATTGTTGTTATTTTATGTCTATCATCATCATTATGTGTGTAACCTGGGCCCTCAGCATGAAATTCTTGTCTCTCTTCACTTAGCTTATTTAACATCTGTTTAGTCTTCAAGTTTCAATCTTTCCCCAAATATTACTGCTTTGGAGGAAATTTCTCTGACTACCCTGCTTAGGATATTCACTGGATTATATCCATTCATATAGTACCATATATTGCTCATTCTCAGCTGAAATCACATCAAAGCTTCTACTTATTTGTGTGACTTTCCTATTAAGTGTAGATTTCCTATTTGAATCTTAGGTACAGTACTTTTGAAACTGTGCTTGTAATTCGCTCACTATTTTATTCCCACTTCCCAGTAAAGTTCTTGACACCTAGTGTGTTATCACTATAGATTTGTATTAATAATTAATGATTTAATGAATAATTTTTATTAACAGTCTATCACAGCTTTTTGACTGTTTTTTACATTGTTTTATTTATGATTCACTCAACATATTAAAAAAGTAATATGTTTTTACAAAATCATAGTCTGTTCTTTAAAATACCCTTAATATATATTTTAAAAAAGTTTCTAATTATGCTATGTTCTCCTGGAGTAGGAAATGGTAACTCATCCAGTATTCTTGCCTGGAAAATTCCATGGATAGCAGAGCCTTGTGGACTACAGTCCAAGGGATCACAAAGAGTTGGACACAATTGAGCACACACATACCCACGTACTGTCTTCTCTTTGTTAAACTGTCTTAATTAGATACCCATCTGAACATGGTGTATCTAAATAGCAACAACAACCAAGCTATTGCTGCTGCTGCTGCTAAGTCACTTCAGTTGTGTCCGATTCTGTGCAAACCCATAGACGGCAGCCCACCAGGCTCCCTCGTCCCTGGGATTTTCCAGGTAAGAGTACTGGAGTGGGGTACCGTTGCCTTCTCCGAAACAAACTATTAGCATATTTCAAACTTTGATGAGCAACAAAATCTCTGGTATTTGTAAACAAAAACAAAAACAAAACCTAGATTACTGGGCTACACTCAATAGCTACTGAATTTCATTATCTGTGACTAGAGCCTCAGCATTGTAGTTCACACAAGTTGTCTAGAAATTTTTATGCATCCTATATTTTAAGAAAAAAAGAAAAGAGATTTGGTTAAAAAGTCATAGGAATCTTATTCCACTTCTGACTCTTTTGTGTAAGAGCTTTATGCAAGTTTCTGAAACTTGGGTAAGTTTCTGAACTTCATAAATTCTTAGTTTTTGTACATTCTATAAAAGGAACGGTAATATCAATATTATGTCATTATTGTGAGGGCTGTGAAGGGTAATATATATTTAACAATAATATATACAATAGTACTTTGTAAACAGCTATGCTAGTATTGGCTAGGTCTTTAACTCAATAACATTGACAATGTCATACGATCTCACTATGCTTCATTTTTACCAATAAAAATGAGAACCTATGCAACACACTAATTTGCCAAAATAAACAAGGATGATGTGAAAATGCTTTGAAAAAGAAAAAAAAATGTACTGTTACTAATGGATTCAATAATCGATCTCTATCTTCAGGGGAGTTTATGATACAAAGAGGAAAAGCTGATGCTGAAATGATAATGATTTAACAAACACAAATCACGTAGAAGGTAATGTACTAAATGTTATGTACTTCCTCTCAAGTCTTTATAGAAAAGTTAGTGTTTTCTATAATACCAGATTTTCTGCAAATAAGACTGAGTCTCAGAAAGTACAAGTAACTCATGCAAGAAGACACAATATTCCAATAGTGGCCTTGGAACTCAATTCTGATTCTTAGTTGTATACAGCTTCAGTTTCCCTGGTGGCTCAGATGGTAAAGTGTCTGCCCACAACGCGGGAGACCTGGGTTGGATTCCTGGGTCAGGAAGGTTCCCTGCTGCTTCTGCTGCTGCTGCTGCTTCTAAGTCGAGTCAGTCGTGTCCGACTCTGTGCGACCCCATAGACGGCAGCCCACCAGGATCCCCCGTCCCTGGGATTCTCCAGGCAAGAACACTGGAGTGGGTTGCCATTTCCTTCCCCAGTGCATGAAAGTGAAAAGTGAAAGTTAAGTCGCTCAGTCGTGTCCGACTCTAGTGACCCCATGGACTGCAGCCCACCAGGCTCCTCCGCCCATGAGATCCTCCAGGCAAAAGTACTGGAGTGGAGTGCCATTGCCTTCTCCGGGCAGGTTCCCTGGAGAAGGCAATGGCAATCCACTCCAGCACTCTTGCCTGGAAGACCCCATGGATGGAGGAGCCTGATAGGTTGATAGGCTACAGTCGTGACTGAGCGACTTCACTTTCATTTTCACTATAAATATACATATATATGTATGTATATGTATATATATATATATATATATGAGTTTTAACTCTGTGCTGTTTGTTAATACCCAACATTTCTTCACATAATTGAACAGAGGCAGAAAACCCAGATTTCAAAAGTTTAACCATTATTATTAGCAGGGACAAATGACTTCTAATAAAGAAGACTATATAGAAGATTATAAAGAATAATCAAAAATGGATTTAGAGATAGAAAATGTATATTAGAGTTGAAGTGGGCCTTATGATTGGCTCTTTAATAATATTCGCTCCACCTATCACAATATGGTATAGGGAATTAACCCCTCATTATATATGCAGCCCTGATTAGCCTATGCAAATCTTGGAAATCTCACCTGCCTTTGCTGATGATTGATTCAGGAAGTTAGATATAAGCCAATTCAGTTCAGTGCAGTTCAGTTGCTCAGTTGTGTCTGACTCTTTGTGACCCCATGGAATGCAGCACACCAGGGCTCCCTGTCCATCACCAACTCCCTGAGTTTACCCAAACTCATGTCCATTGAATCAGTGATGCCATCCAACCATATCATCCTCTGTCATCCCCTTTTCCTCCTGCCTTCAATCTATCCCAGCATCAGGGTCTTTTCCAATGAGTCAGTTCTTCACATCCAGTGGCCAAAGTATTGAATGAGTCCTTCCAGTGAATATTCAGAACTGATTTCCTTTAGGATGGACTGATTGGATCTCCTTGCTGTCCATGGGATATCAAGAGTCTTCTCCAACACCATAGTTCAAAAACATCAATTCTTTGTTGCTCAGCTTTCTTTGTAGCCCAACTCTCACATCCATACATGACAACTGGAAAAACCATAGCTTTGACCAGATGAATCTTTGTTGGCAAAGTAATGTCTCTGCATTTTAATAGGTCAATTAGATCATGATAATCCTCTTATGATTGATGCTTCAGGAGCAAGCACGTGGTCTAAACTGGAGAAATCAGATGAATGAACAGGTATTTGTAGAGATACACTAGTTTTTTCTCTTGCTGTATATAAACAAGAAAGCATTTGTTGTTTAGTTGCTAAGTAGTGTCTGATTCTTTTATGACTATCCCATGGGATTTCCCAGGCAAGAATACTGGAGAGGATTGCCATTTCCCTCTCCAGGGGATCTTCTCAACTAAAGGATTGAATATGTGTCTCTTGCTTGGCAGGTGGATTCTTTACCACTGAGCCAGATGGGAAGCCCCATGAAAAGATTTAGCCTCTATTATCCTTGGCAATCAGCCTATGATTACAATGGGCTTTTAGGGTAAGGCCAGCACTGAAGATGACTGAGTGGAGAGATGGAACCAACCTGGGTCCTTGAAAGAAACTTGAGACACTGGATCAAACAAGGAAATAATCTGCTTTAGCTTTTTGTTAGAAGAACCAATAAATTTCCTTATTGTTGAAGCCAGTTGGAGTTAGGCTTCATATTACTTGCAACTGGAAGCATCCTGAGATACAAAGCATAACAAAACTCTGTGGGTTTATGAAGACTGAAACTAGAATAACTCATTTTATATGCTAAAACTAGTTATAGTAGCATAAATAACCCCAAAAGAGGATCTCCAGCAATATCCAATTACTCCAGATAAGCCACTTGTAACTGAAAAATGGCAAGTCAGTTGGGAAAACTGAAAGAACAGCTGACCAACTAGCAGAAAATTGCCAGGAAAGCAAATTATACAATGAAATTACTAAATTGATTTAAAAATTTACTTACAAAATAATGGAATAATCAATTTTGGATAGAGATTTGGGGCTTATTAAAGATGTAGAAGTATAACCAATAAATTTCTATGACAATAAAGTATTGATAATTAGAGAAAGAATTTTGGAGCAATCTTGACCTAAAATTCTGTTTTAGAAATCCACTAATAATCTGTGCCATTTTCATTGCTACATTCATTTTTTTTTTAAAAAAAAAGGGCCTGAAAAGTTAGAGAAATTGTCATACGAGGACAAAAATGAAAAGCTGAAACTTGACAGCTTTGACTTATAGAAGCTGACTGGATACTAGGGGACCTAAGATCTTATGCAGGCCTTTCTAGCTAAGTGAGTTAGGAATTCACATTTGTATCTCTGGCACACACAAAATTTTTCAGGTACTAAAGCTGGAAAGATGGGTTTTCCTGTGAATATTCCAAGAAAACTGTTCCTTTGGCTTAGCATTTGAAGATGGAACAGGTGTCTTTTTTTTTTTGGGGTGGCAAAAGAGGGTAGTAAACAAATATACCAAATGACTAAAGAATTCAAGGCTTTTTGAAGAGCAGGAAAGTAGATGATTTAAGTTTGGTCAGAGTAGCAAAATTTTATATGGAGAAAAGGAAGTTGAGGGAAGATCTTGAACACCTGAACAATGAGTTTGAGCATTTTTACAAAGGTAATGGAGGTCAGTAAATATTTTAAACTTGGAGGTGAACCAACGCAGTAGATATTATAAAGGAAGAGTCAAGAATGGGAATGAAATATTATTCCAGAATTTCATGCTAAACAAATTGGAAGAAAAATGATATAAAAAGGGCAAATCTGGAGGTGGGTCTCAAAAGTTTTCCTCTCAACTAACATAATAAATTTTAATTGAAATAATTCTGGAGATAACACTGAAGTGCTAAGGTAGGAAGATGCTAGTTTGGAGACTGAAGAGAGTTTAAAAAGTCAGAAGTCATTATTGAGAGCCATGTGATGGGAAATAACAGCTGAAGAGCAACATTACTGAAAAACATTGAAAGCTTATGTGGAATGAAAAACATGATTTTATAGGAGCTGAGTCAACATTCTTCCATTAGATTTTTTTTATTGAAACAGGTGATTGAGTTTAAAAGTTGGCATTATAGGCATCAAGGAGATCATGAGTTTCAGGTAAGAAATGAATTAGATAAAACTCATAACCATACAAGTGAAGTAGAGTGATGTGAAACTCAGAGGAAGATAATAAATGCGGGAGGCACCTGCATTTAATTGCAACTTAATTTAAAGCTGTTGTCATAGGTTTCATGTCTCAAGCTATAGATCAAAATATACATAGCAGAACTCCTGGGACACAAGTCAGTGGCCCTGCAGTTGTAAGTAGGGAGAGATAATAAGGCCTTGGTGCTCAGAGGGGGCTTGCTTGTTGGCTCAGATGGTAAAGAATCTGCCTGCAATGCAGGAGACCTGGGTTCAATCTCTGGGTCAGAAAGATCCCCTGGAGAAGGGTATGGCAATGCACGCCAGCATTCTTGCTTGGAGAATTCCATAGATAGAGGAGCCTGGCAGGCTACAGTCCATGGGTTACAAAAAGTTGGATACGACCGAGAGACTTTCAGTCACACTAAAGGGACTGATATAACAATGGATAATTCAAAAAAATCTCCTCTTGATATAAAATCTCAGTGGACACACAAACCCTTTCTTTAACACTTCTATTTAATTTTTTACCCATATACAGTTACACTTCATTTTATTGCACTTTACAAATATTACTTTTAAAAAAATGAAGATCTGTGGCAACTCTGAATCTAGCAAGTTTATCAGCATCATTTTTCT
The DNA here is from genome assembly GCA_006410615.1 of Neotragus moschatus. Lineage (NCBI taxonomy): Eukaryota > Metazoa > Chordata > Mammalia > Artiodactyla > Bovidae > Neotragus > Neotragus moschatus. The sequence continues at coordinate 24,082 of SJYA01005405.1, forward strand.
AACAGCATCTGCTCACTTCATGTTTATGTATCACATTTTTGTAGTTCTTGGGCTATTTCAAACTTTCTCCCTGTTATTATATTTGTTATGGTAATCTATAATTTTTGATGTTACTACTACAATGCACTGAAAGTTCACATAATGGTTAGCATTTTTTAGTGATATTTTTAATTAAGGTATTTATATTGTTTTTGAGGCTTAAGCACACTTAAAGGACTAAGCACTGTGTAAGCACAACTTTTCTTTAATTTGAAATACAGTTGATTTACAGGCTGTGTTAATTTCATGTTTACAGAAGATTGATTCAGTATGCTGGGCTATACAGCAGGTATAATAACCTCTAGATGCATCCATGCTCCTGCACATGGCAGTATTTCATTCTTTTTTATGGCTGAGTAATATTTCATTGTATATATGTGCCACATCTTCTTTATTCTTTCAACTGTTGATGGACACAGGTTGCTTCCATGTCTTGGCTATTGTAAACAGTGCTACTAGGAATATTGGGTTGCATGTATCTTTTTTATTTATAGTTTTCTCTGGATATATGACCAGCAGTGGGATTGTTGGATCATAAATAGTTCTATTTTTAGTTTTATAAGGAACTTCATTCTGTTCGCGAAAGTGCCTGTACCAATTTACATTCCCATCAACTGTACAGGCAAGTTTCTTTTTTTCACCACACCCTTTCTATCATTTACTATTTATAGACTTTTTGATGATGGTCATCCTGACTAGTGTGAGGTGATACCTCACTGTATTCTTGATTTGCATTTCTGTAACAAACAGTGATGCTGAGCATCTTTGTTTGTGTCTTTGGGCCATCTGTATGTTTTTTTTGAAGAAAAATCTTTTTGTGTCTTCTGCTCCTTTTTTCTGCTGTGTTGTTTGTTCTTTTGATATTGAGCTGTATGAGCTGTTTGTATATTTTGGAGCTTAATTTATTGTCAGGTTTCCGAGATGACTCAGTGGAAAAGAATATGCCTGCTAATGAAGGAGACGCAGATTAGATACCTGGGATGGGAAATGTCAACCCGCTCCAGTATTCTTGCTTGGGAAATCCCATGTTTAGTGGAGACTGGCAGGCTATAGTCCATGGGGTTGCAACAGAATTAGTCATGACTTAACAACTAAACCATCACCACAATAATAACAAATCTCTTGTCAGCCAGATCATTTGCAAATATTTTCTCCATTATGTAGGTTGTCTTTTCATTTTGCTTATGATTTCCTTTGCCATGCAAAAACTTTTAAGTTTTTAGTTCCCATTTGTTCATTTTTGTTTTCATTCCATTACTCTAGGAGATGAATCCAAAAAGATATTTATTGCTGCAGTTCATGTCAAAGAATGTTCTGACTGTGTTTTCTTCCAGGAGTTTAGTAGTACCTGTAGTATATTACATTTAGATCTTTAATTAAGTTTGAGTTTATTTTTGCATATGGTTTTAGAGAATGTCCTAATCATTCTTTTACATGCAGTTGTCCAGTTTTTCCAGAATAACTTATTTTTTCCATTGTATAGGCTAGACTCTTTCATGTGGATTAATTGACCATGGGTGAGTGGGTTTATTTCTGAGCTTTCTACTCCATTCCATTGATCTGTCTCTTTTGCACTAGTACCAAATTGTTTTGATAACTGTAGATTTGCCATATAGTCTGAAGTCAAGGAATTTTATTCCTCCAGCTCTGTTTTCCTTTCTCAAGATTGTCTTATAAATGGTCATATAAATATAAGTTAATTTTCTCCCTATAAATTTAAAACTTTTTGTTCTGGTTCTATGAACAATGCCA
>SJYA01005406.1:0-25671 GCA_006410615.1 Neotragus moschatus
TAATATGCTGTCTACGTTTGTCATAGCTTTTCTTCCAAGGAGCAAGCATCTTTTAATTTCATGGCTGCAATTACTGTCTACAGTGATTTGGGAGCCCAAGAAAATAAAATCTGTCACTGTTTCCACTTTTCCCCCATCTACTTGCCATGAAGTGATGGATGCCATGGTCTTAGTTTTTTGAATGTTGAATTTTAAGCTGGCTTTTTTTCACTCTCCTCTTTCACCTTCATTAAGAGGCTCTATAGTTCCTTTCTGCTTTCAGACCACTCCTGACTACCCAGTTGTTAACATACTTTATGTTAATAAATGAAAAGCAAAAGTCCCTAACTCTTTGCTTAGGGAAATACTTTATCAGAATTCATTTGAATTCAACCAGATTGATCTTAGTATTTCTGTGCTAGAATTAAGTTGATATTCAATCAGGTAGGTATTCATTGTATGCTGGGTATTTGTTAAGCTCCGCTAGGTGACCTGGGGACATACACAGGATAAAGTCAGATCCTGTTCCTTGGTAATTCACAGGTAGACTGAGGAGCTCCTGCGTGGAGATGTGAAAAGACAGAGCCAAGTACAGTGGCCACACCAGCCCAGGAGAGAGTCGTATTAGTCACGTGTTCTTCTTAGGAAGCTGCTCTAGTGGCCTTTATGTTAGAAAAAGCAGCAGATTTTTGGCAGTGCAGGAAGAAAAAAAATGCTGCTTCCATATTCTTGTTCCAGCTCTCCTCCCCTACTCCTTTTGGTTTGTTTAAAAAATTGGACAGCTAATTAAAGTGTTGTTTGGCTAGAAATGCATTTAAACTCTTTAACTGAGGCTTTTTTTTTTTTTTTTAATGAATCTTAGAATATTCTCATTTTTTCACTTTTCAACTTAAATATTTTGACAGGCTGATCAGGTTAAAATGAGGTCTTTAGAATAAGTCCTAGCCCAGTGTGACTGGTATCCTTATTAAAAGAGGAAAGCTGGACACCGAGACCAGCGTACACGGAGGGGAGGTGATGTGAAGAGACGAGGAGGCCAGGCTCAGGGGAGGCAGGTGGGATTCTGCTGCCACAACCCAGGGAGGCCTGGGCCACCAGCAGGTGGGAGAGGCAGGGAAGGATCCCTTCTCCACAGGTTTCAGAGCAAGTGTGTCCCTGCTTACACCTCAGTTCTGAGCTGCAACCTCCAGAACACCGTGAGGGTGAATTTCAGGTCTAAGCCACCCAGCCCGTGGGCTTTGTTAGGGTAGGTCTGGGGAACTAATACACCATCCAGATTGTGGCTCATGGTGAGGATGGACTCTTACTGTGAGACGAGACAGTGTCTGACTCTTCGCAACCCCGTGCACTGTAGCCTCTCTATCTTTCCAGTGAATAAGTTGATAGTCATTCTCATGTTATTAATGCTATCAAAGAAGAATTCTGAGTTTCTGAAGATAAGTAGATGTTGAAATGGCCTGTGAGTTAGATTGTTTCTGTATGTCAGTTGTCTTGGCCATCCTTTTACTCAGTTAAAGGGTAACAGTTTTCTTCCTTCATTTTGAATGCTAAAGCTTAGCCATTGAGATCCCATCTAAGCTGGGTGGCAGCCTCTTTTTGTTCTAATACTGAGACTGGGTAAGATGATGTCTTGATCATAATGTCCCGTTGTTTAGTTTCTAAGTCGTGTCCAACTCTTTGCAACCCTGTGGACTAGCCCTCCAGGCTCCTCTGTCCATGGGGTTTCCCAGGCAAGAATACTGGAGTGGGTTGCCATTTCCTTCTCCAGTGGATCTTCCCAACCCAGGATTTGAACCCTTGTCTCCTGCATTGGCAGGCAAATTCTTTACTACTGAGCTACCAGGGAAGACCATATAATGCACTGTATNCCAGGCTCCTCTGTCCATGGGGTTTCCCAGGCAAGAATACTGGAGTGGGTTGCCATTTCCTTCTCCAGTGGATCTTCCCAACCCAGGATTTGAACCCTTGTCTCCTGCATTGGCAGGCAAATTCTTTACTACTGAGCTACCAGGGAAGACCATATAATGCACTGTATGTATTGGTGTATTATTTCTCTCTGATTTAAAAAAAAAAAACTGTAGAAGAATGAGACATAAAATAGCCAAGCTTTTTCTCTATTCAAGGATTAGCAGAAGACTATATAAAGAAGTGAAGTTCGTTTACGTGACAAATATTTATAAAGTGCCACTAGGTGCCATGTCCTAGGCATGTCGCTCATGTTCTAAGTATGTGGGATTATCAGCACACAGGAGGATGCATGCCCTCTTGCTTTAGGGGCCAAGCTGAACAAGCGAGTTTTGTCAGGAGGTGGCGGCAGTGCTCCAGTTTGGCCACCAGGTGGCAGCCTCCTCCTGAGAGCTGGGAGTGGGTGGTAACCCTGACACAGCCTTTGAATACTGTGGGGTCCAGTCGGACCGTTTAACCTCATCCTTTTGTTGTGTTAACCTACCGTAAGGTCATTAGCAGTTCTGCAGAGTGAGAGATTATAACATTATTGTAAAGAGTCTTCTGGGTGGTCTTAATTCCTCCATAGTTTTACGCGTAAGACTTGTAAGTGTGTGATTCCCTATCTTCTTTACCGTGTTTGAGGAATATACAGTTTAGTAATAGAAGAAAATATTAAAAGTTAACTGCAAAGAAAAAGTTTTATGCTATTAATAATTTTATCTTAGTTAAAAAAACCTTTTTTTGTCTGTGACCATTTGCAGTTCACATTTCATTGATAATTATCTATGTTTTCATTTAACATTGTTACAAAACGCAGATACATAGTTTTCAGAGCATAGCACTTGATCAGTATAGATTGTCTCTATATGTCAGTTGTCTTGGCCATCCTTTTACTCAGTTAAAGGGTAACAGATTTTTCTTCCTTCATTTTGAATGCTAAAGCTTAGCCATCGAGATCCCATCTTAGCTGGGTGGCAGCCTCTTTTTGTTCTAATACTGAGACTTGGTAAGATGATGTCTTGACTGTAATGTCCCATTGTTTAGTCTCTAAGTCGTGTCCAACTCTTTGCAACCCTGTGGAAATAGTTGGTTTCTTGGGTGGCCAGGACTAGTGGGACAAAATAAAGATTTCCAGTGCAAGTCATATTGGGCGTGATACATCCTAAAAGGGCAGAAAAGAGAATTGATGTGAAGAGATGAGGGGGTCCCATGCTGCTTCACCCATTTCTAAGAAACTCATTTTAAGAGAAGCTTTGCCATCGGCTTCACGATCATTAACTGAATATCTAGCTTTAGGTTTTAATCTCCTGCTCTGGCAAAGGATCTCTGGAGAATGTAATGAAAATGTCAGTTGCTCAGTCATTTCGGACTCTCTGACCCCATGACTCTGTGACTGGAAATGGCAACCTACTCCAGTATTCTTACTTGGAGAAGTCCATGGACAGAGGAGCCTGGTGGGCTACAGTCCATGGGGTCACAAAGAGTCAGACACAACTGAGCGATTTCTACTCCCAGGGGATTCTAATGTGCTGTAAAGTCTGAGAATCAATGTCCTGAAGTGTTCCTACTTTAGTGAGTTACACCACTCACTGAGCACATGTCCACTCAGGTCTTGGTATATGTTAACTTTGAAACGTGATATCTTAGTCTTTGGGATCAAGGCACTTAAAGCTTTTTTTGTTTTTTAAATAGGAAACGCTTTAATAATAGACTGTTTTCATAAGCAACCAATTAGCAGACTAATGAGCCATTTAAATTTCTTTACTTAAAACAAGTATTCAAGAAAGTTGAACCCCAAATGCAGCCTCATACTGACGACCTGACTATGCACAGATGTCAGTGGGCGTGCCATGAGCGTGCCAAGAGTGTGCTGTGTGCCCGTGAGGCGGGCCCCCCACCCCGAGCCCTGGGCTCTGGCAAATAGAGAGCAGTAGTTGTTCACCGGAGGTACTTAAGACTTTGAGTTACCTTTTTCCTTGGCTTTCTGAATGTCAGTGTTTCTGTAGCATACTACTTTTTATTTAAACTTGATTATCTGGTTGATTTCAGATTCATGAACATTGATGTCTTTTGGGAATTGTGTTGGCCACGTGACTCATTATCTGGGCGAGTACGGTGGTGAGGAAGCGTGCCCTCCTCCCCGCCTCTCACTGTGGCCTTTTCTCTTCTCGTCTCTCTGGCTGTTGCCTCACTGCTCCATTGACAACGGCGGCAGCTGTTGTCGTGGAGCCAGTCTGCCAGCGGGTGAGACGAGCGTGTGGATCAGCCCGGCTGGCACCATCTCCTTGCTGAACTGCCTTCTGCTTTTTATGCAGCACATAGGAGTGTGTGCCACGAGACGGTCGGGCTGCCCAGCCCTGCCTGCACTCCTTTAAACAGCACACTTTCCTAGAACCTTCAGTGCAAGGCTGATGGTGAAACGAAGTCTTAAAAAAGGCAGAAAACAAAGAAGGTGCTTTCTGCTATGGGCAAAAAGGTGACAAAAACTTAAAAAGCAGAACGTTAGAATGTTGGTTATCCAGCACTGGTTATGTGAGAAATCCTACCTAAGAAATCAGGCTTTCATAAGAGAAAATGAAGCAAAATGCATGGTCAGGAGAGATCAGTGACTTCAAATACTGAGTTATTCTTGTGTCTCTTGTAGACCTGGAGAGGAAGGAGCAGGAGTTAGAGCAACTGAGGATGGACTGTGAGCACTTCAGAGCCCGCCTGGAGTCCGTGCAAGCAGACAGCGTGAGGGAGAAGAAGGTACGATGCTCACCAGACCACGGGAAGTGCCCGCGCCGTGCTTGTGGCCACAGTCTAGCCCTTACTCCTCAAGACACTGTATTTTTAAATGTATTTATTCTGAATGGGTTGGAAAACAGTTGGTCATTTGGATTTGACAACCATTTAACATGGAGGCTGTTTACTTGGTGCCTTTTGATAGTCACTGTTAATTTCTGTGTTAAAAGACCAATCCATGTCATCAAAATTCATAATATAATAATCCTGAAAAAATCATGCAGTAAAGATTTGTAATTAGAGTTAGATATATAAATAGAAACATCTGTAATTAGGAGGTCACTTCTGATATTTTGGAAATAACCAATTGCATTTCATTTTAATATTTGGGGAGACATAATATTTCTTAAAAACTATACATTTTCTTTTCATGGAATAAGTTATTTCCTCTTCTATAAAGCTGGAGCTGTTTGGCCACTTCTGCTGGAATTTGGGGCTTGACTGTGTCTTTACTTTTGGACAGCACAATGGAAACTGGTGACAGCATCCAGGGCGTGTTGGTGCCTGTGCTGCCTGTGTGCTGGGAGGTGTTCGTGACTCGCGCGGCTCACTGGTTTCTGCAGCACAGCTGGGTCAGCAAGCGCTGTGAACCTGGAGAGATGCTGGGAGCCTGGCTAGGTCCCACTGCCTATGTGCTCGGCTCTGTTTCACGCCTCCTCCTTGTGTGGACAAGTTCTGAGTGTTTGTGGCTAAAGTGGAGGGTTCCCCAAACTGGTGGATTTTGTATAGACTTCATTTTTTTCCCCACAGCGCTTAATTATTTATCAAGAATAACTGTTCCTTAGCCCAGATATTCATAATTTCATCCTTAAGGAATACAGGTAAGTGACAAACCTGCATGGAACTCAACCCAGAGACTTTCCTTACATTTCAGAATCACATTGCACTCTGAAAGATAGCAGCCTTCCTCCTTGCAGCAAAGTCTTTTATGGAACGTCTGTAGAAATTTCTGCATATGCCTTCTTTTGTGATTCAGCCAAAGCAAGCTTACAGAAAGCTGCAACTCCCGGGGGTACAGCAAGTGCTCCAGCAATGTGAGATCGCAGACGCTGGGCCAGAGGACCATGCATCTGAAGTTTCGTCAAAGAACTGGGAGCCCTGGTAGCTTTTCTCCTTGACTGCTCAATGATGACGTCTTTCCAGACTGATAGACTCTAATATCAAGTAGGTAGGGAAGATCAGGGAAGAGCTTCAGTCTCAGAACTGTTAGGGTGTGTGTCACTTATCGAAAGCTGACATTGTAGCTCAGTCATACTCGGTTCAGATCGTGATAGACCAAGATGGGTGCATGATTAATTTCTCTGGACCTAAAAGTTTCATTGTCTAAAAGAAGTTGACCTGCAGGCAAGAAGGAATTGGATAAATATGAACAATGCAATCCACTGATTCAGTGCTCCTTAAAATGCCGGGACATCTTTGCTAAGGCTGAAGCTTAAATTAGGCAAAATCTTAGATTTCTTGTTTCTTAAATTGATAAGCATAGAAAAAAAATGCATGTTTTGCTGGCATTTTAGATGTTATGCTAAAAATAAGCCACCCTGGGAAAGTGCCAGGATGAAGTAGTGTCAGGTCACAGCATGGTTCTGCCCAGACACTTTGACCTTAAAAGGTGGGCGTATTTTAGGTTAAACTATTTCCAGTTAAGTTTCCTGTTTAATAGTCCCTCCTGTTTAACATGGGTGGGAGGCCCTGTGAGTGTTCTGTAACAGGGCTTGTGTCTTCCTGCTGTAGGGAGCTGGCTGCTGCCTTTTCTGCCCAGGGCTGAACAGATCGTGTGGCTAGACTCTGCAGGCTTATTTTAGAGTTGAGGAACCAGGAAAGAATGCAGGACTGGATCCTGAATTAGAGCGTTGCTGGTAAGACTTCAGTCTGGGGAAAAGTCATGGGGAGAATGCAAACGTCACTCAAACCAGCATGTAAGGAAAGACCAGAAGTCAGAGTGTGGACTCAGGATTCTAAATACGTGCGCTCACCCCCAGAGCTTAGTCCTAGGGACAGCAAAGCTAGGCTCCTGCCCCCCGTTGAGATGTTTACTCAGTGGAGTCAATGGAAGAGCCTCAGTGGATCTTGATGTGATCTAGGAGGTGGGCTGGGAGAGTTCTGGCAGTGGCAGCCTTTGAACTTGAGAAGAAAGAGCCAGTGAATTGTTGGAGGATATCTCTCTGAATGACTTTGGAAGGCTTGTGCTGTTGTTACAAAGCCAGCTGTGGCTTCCCACCATGTCTCTGATGGCTGAGATTTTAGTGCCTGACCCTGCTTCCACATGTGTATGGACTGGTCACAGACAATGGGCGGAGTCCCCATGTTCCCTCCAAGGAGCTAGCTGTGTGTTTGTGGCTTACTTATGGCTTCATTCTCAGTGTGTTTTCTTAGGGTGGCATCTTTCATACTAAATTAACTTAAATTCAGACTGCTAGTTTTGGTTTGTTGTTGTTCAGTAGCTCAGTCGTTTCCGACTCTTTGTGACCCCCATGGACTGCAGCACACCAGGCTTCCCTGCCTGTCACCAACTCCCGGAGCTTGATCAAACTCATGGGCATTGAGTCAGTGATGCCATCCAACCACCCCATCTTCTGTTGTCCTCTTTTCCTCCTGCCTTCAATCTTTCCCAACATCAGGGTCTTTTCTAGTGAGTCAGTTCTTTGCATCCAGAGTATTAGAGTTTCAGCGTCAGCATTGGTCCTTCCAATGAATACTCAGGCCTGACTTCCTTTAGGATTGACTGGTTAGATCTCCTTGCAGTCCAAGGGGCTCTCAGGAGTCTTCTCCAACACCACAATTCGAAGGGATCAATTCTTCGATGCTCAGCCTTTTTTTATTGTCCAACTCTCATACCCATGACTGCTGGAAAAAGCATAGCTTTGACTATATGGATCTTTGTAGGCAAAGTAATACCTCTGCTTTGTAATATGCTGTCTAGGCTTGTCATAGCTTTTCTTCTAAGGGGCAAGCGTCTTTCATGGCTGCAGTCATGAAATATCGTTTTGGTTATCTATATTTAGTTTTTAACCTGTTAGGAAAGAGTCTCTACTTTTCTGATAATAAATGGGAAGTTGTTGCAAACGTTGTATATTATTTCAGGAAAATTTTTAAAGAAAAATTAACTGATGATATAGTTCAGTTAAAATCAGAAATGAACCTCACAAATATCACAGTTTAAATATTCTCCCATTTAAGGACATTTGGGTTATTGCCATTTTTTGGGGGGGGGTATTATGAATAAAGGTATTATGAACATCTGTATGTAGGTTTTTGTGTGAATGTATATTTCCATTTCTCTGGGCTAAATGCCGAAGAGTGCAATTACTGGGTTGCGTGGTAGGTACATGTTCAATTTTGTAAGAAATTACCCCGTTGCTCCTCAGAGTGGCCATGCACTTCCGTATCATCACCAGCCGTGCTGAGTGAGTCACTTCCTCCACATCCTGATTAGCGTTTGGTGTTCTCACTGTTTTTTATTCTAGCTGTTCTGATAGATGTGTTGTAGTTTTAATTTGCATTTCCCTGTTGGCTAATAATGCTAAACAGCTTTTCATGTGCTTATTTGTTGTCTATATATTCTTTCCTATACAATATCTGTTTGTGTCTTTTGCCCATTTTCTAGTTGAATTTTTTTTTTTAACTGTTAAATTTGATGAGTTCTTGATATATACTAAGATCCTCTATGACCCACCTCCTAGAATAGTGGAAATAAAAACAGAAATAAACAAAGGGGACCTAATTAAACTTAAAGCTTTTGCATGGCAAAGGGAACTATAAACAAGATGAAAAGACAACCCTCAGAATGGAAGAAAATAATAGCAAGTGAAACAACTGACAAGATTAATCTCCAAAATATATAAATAGCTCATAGAGCTCAATACCAGGAAAACAAACAACCCTATCAAAAATTGGGCAGAAGACCTAAAAAGACTTATCCAAAGAAGATATCCAGATGGCTAATAAGCGTATGACAAGCTGTGTTTTCATCTCAACATTGTTCATTATTAGAGAAGCAAACAAAACTACAATGAGGTATCACCTCACGCTGATCAGAATGGCCATCATCAAAAAAAATCTACAAACAGTAAATGCTGGAGAGAGAGTATGGAGAAAAGGGAACCCTCTTGCATTGTTGGTGGGAATGTAAAGTGATACAGCCATTATGGAGAGCAGTATGGAGATTCCTTCAAAAAATAGGAATAAAACTACCATGTGAGCCAACAGTCCCACTACTGGGCATACACTCTGAGAAATCATAACTGAAAAAGCACACGCACCTCAGTGTTCACTGCAGCGCTACTTGCAGTAGTTAGGACAGGGAAGTGACCTAGATGTCCATCGCCAGATGAATGGATACGGAAGTCATGGTACATGTATACAATGGAATATTACTCAGCTATAAAAAGAACACATTTGAGTCAGTCCTAAAGAGGTGGAGGAACGTAGAGCCTATTATACAGAGAGAAGTAATTCAGAAAGAGAAAGTATTGAATTATATACAATATAAATATTGTATATTAACACATATATGTGGAATCTAGAAAGATGATACTGATGAGCTTATTTTCAGGGCAGCAGTGGAGATCCAGACATAGAGAACAGACTTTTGGACACAGCTGGGGAAGGAGAGGGTGGGACAAATGGAGAGAGTTGTGGAAACATACCTCACTACATGTAAAATCGGTAGCCAGTGGGAACTCGCTGCGTGACTCAGGGGGCTCAGCCCCGCGCTCCGTGACAGCCTAGAGAGGTGGGGTGGAGTGGGAGGTGGGAGGAGGCTCAGCAGGAAGCGGGCACGTGTGTGCTTACGGCTGACTCATGCTGATGTCTGGCAGAAACCAACACGGTGTTGTAAAGCANTGACTCAGGGGGCTCAGCCCCGCGCTCCGTGACAGCCTAGAGAGGTGGGGTGGAGTGGGAGGTGGGAGGAGGCTCAGCAGGAAGCGGGCACGTGTGTGCTTACGGCTGACTCATGCTGATGTCTGGCAGAAACCAACACGGTGTTGTAAAGCAGCCATCCTCCGATTAAAGGTGAATTAATCGAAAGATAAAGTGCTCTCTATAGGTTCTAGGTGAAAGGTGAGTGTTATTGTGAGTGGAATTACTTTCTTTGAGTTCTTGATATCATTGTACAGTTTGTACAGCCCTGTGTCAGGGCATATCTGCCTGCAACCGCCACATGTGACCGCAGAAGACAGTTCTGATGGTCGTTCCCAACAGTCCTTGTTGATCTTACAGAAGAGCCAAGATAACCAAACTAATCACAGTGCGTCCTGCTTCAGTTGTCAGAAAAGCTGGGACTCTGAAGGAAAGGCTGTGAATCAGTGTTTGCATATGTCACCACAGCTCGAGTGACTGAAGTGCACGTTTAGGAACCAGGCTTCTGTCCTGATGAAGGCAGATGTTAAAGACCCAGAGTTAATAAATCACATAAAGCAGTTGTAGCAAGTGTCCTAGGCTCAGGGACCATTTTTCTCAAGTAAATATTACTGTGTGGTGGCTCAGATGGTAAAGAATCCACCTGCAGTGTGGGAGACCTGGATTCGATCCCTAGGTTGGGAAGATCCCCTGGAAGAGGGCACGGCAACCCACTCCAGCATTCTTGCCTGGAGAATCCTAGGACAGAGGAGCCTGGTGTGGGCTCCAGCCCATGGGGTCTCAGAGTTGGACACAGCTGAGCGACTAGCACTTATGAAGTCAGGAGACCTCAGGGGACATGCAGAGTGGCACTGGCCCTGGCGGCTGGGGCGGGAAGGCCCCACCGGCCGAGACTCAGCTGAAGCCGAACCTTTGGGGATGCTTGTGTGGACAGAGGCGACGTGGGGGCAGCGGCCTTGGTAAGAACCCTGGCTGACTTGTCAGCTGTTCCTTCGGGGGCTATGGGAGATTGAGAAATCTGGGCTCCATCTTCCTGTGACTCTGGGCTTGGCTTGCTGGGTCAGAGCATGCCCAGGAGGCCCTTCCTCCTCACTCCTCTCCTTCTGCTCCTGTCTTTCCTGCCTGCTCTTGACTGTGGCACCTGGCGTTTTTACATTAGAAATACTGCTCTGAGAGAACTTTTGTGTTGGCTTGTTACTTTATTCAAGTGTCGTAGGCAGTGCTGTCCTGGGTATAGCCATGGGGACCTGAGATGCTGCGTTTCCCATCTGACTTAGAAGGAGTTGAATTCATGTCTTTGACAGTATTTATAAACTCCAGTGCAGTGGCATGTTCTTTGAGTGTTCTTTTTGCCCCTGCAATTAAAAAAATATGAGTTGTGCCTCACCCTGGGCTGGTTTTCATTCGCTAGCTGTTCATTTCATTTCTTTAAGAGTCTCTTCAAAAGGGGGAACACAGTAGAGGTGCTTTGAGGCTGAATGCTGTCCATTTCTCTGATTTTATCCTGTTTTGGTTTCAGGAGAAACTGGCTCTTCGACAGCAGCTGAACGAGGCGAAGCAGCAGCTGCTGCAGCAGGCCGAGTACTGCACAGAGATGGGCGCCGCGGCCTGCACCATCTTGTGGGGCGTCTCCAGCAGCGAGGAGGTGGTCAAGGCCATCCTGGGAGGGGTGAGCACAACACAGGGTGGCTGGACTCTTGATTCATGCTTGTGTAACGTAGAAGGCACAGTGCCTCTGTTCGGGTGCCTCCAGACTAGACCCATTTGCTTTGCTCGTCAGGTACTTTCGGAATCCCAACTGTGTAGGGCCTGTGGTAACCTGGATCCAAGGGTGTGTCAAACGAAGGGAGTGAGCTCACTTCTGTCCCAGAGTCTGTTGGTGTTGTGGAGGTAGCTCTACTTCAGGATCGTTACTCAACATCTGTGTACATGTGACAGACTTTAAAGTGCTTTTGAGGTGAAGTCACCTAGTCGTGTCCGACTCTTTGTGACCCCACGGACTGTAGCCTACCATGCTCCTCCGTCCATGGGATTTTCGAGGCAAGTTCTGGAGTGGGCGGCCATTTCCTTCTCCAGAGGATCTTCCCAACCCAGGGGTCGAACCTGGGTCTCCCACATTATAGTCAGATGCTTTACCATCTCAGCCACCAGGGAAGTCACATACCTTATTTCCAGGGGTGATATGATATTTCATTGCCTGAATGTTATGTATTATTTTGTTGTTGTTTAGTTGGTGAGTTGAGTCCAACTCTTTTGTAATCACATGGACTGTAGCCCACCAGGCTCCCCTGTCCATGGATTTCCCAGGCAAGAATACTGGTGTGGGTTGTCATTTCCTTCTCCAAGGGGTCTTCCCGACCCAGGGATCGAACCCATGTCTCTTGCATTGGCAGGTGGATTCTTTACCATTGCACCACCAGGGAAGCCCTTGTGTTATTTATAAAATAGATGTAAATAGCATGTACACACACATGTCAAGGAACTTCACAGAGGAAGAGAGATTTGAAATGAACCTTGATTCACTGGCACAGCAGCAGTAACAGGAAATGAGGAGGGTGGCTCAGGAGGAGAGAAGGGTACTCAGGTGTGAGTGAGATGCAGGGAGAGTGTGTGAGTCTCCTGACACAGGGTAGGGGTTAGTGTGATGATGGAGCAGTCCAGGGCAGATTCCTAAGGCCTCTGGAGCAGGAGTCCTTAAGGCTGTTTGAATGAAAAAGTGACAAGAGAATTTGGGCAGCTTAACCTGATAGTGAATGAGGATGGAGGGAAGGTGAGGCTGTGGATGTGGAGACTGGCCAGGAAGACAACATCAGAGCAGCCCCTTCCCCGTCCCCCCAAGTGATAGAATAGGGGGATGGGAAGTGGCAGAGCTGTGTGGTCGAAGCATGACTGGTGACAGGATGGCCTCCCCAGCCGAGAGGGTGACAGCCTAGGAAGACTGTGCCCTGACTCTGGGTGATCGTGAGGTCCTGAGTGGAAATAAACACCCAGGGTGGATGGTTGGTGGGAGGGCCAGTGTAGTACTTACTCGTCACTTGTAGAGATGGAAATGGTGGAGGGACTAAGTGTATTTTAAAGTTTATTGAGCTTTCTTAAGGTATAACTTAGGTATCATTAACTTCATTTATTGTAAGTGTACAACTTAGTGTTCTTCAGCTAATTTTTGGAGGTGTATAATATCTCCACAATCCAGTAAGGATATTTATATCACCTCATATAGTTCTCTTGTGCCATTGTACAGGCTCTGGTTTTCAGACCATTTCTTAGAACCCTGCCTCCTCTTCCTCCTTTCCCCAAGGAAGTGCTTTCAAGGCTCTGTGAACTTGGAAACTCTTTTTGCTGAGGAATGGAGACTTAAGTGGGCTTCCATGCAGGAGACCCACATTTGATCGCTGGGTCAAGAAGATCCCCTGGAAGGGAAATGGCAGCCCATTCCAGTCTTCTGACCTGGGAAATCCCATGGACAGAGTCCATGGGGTCTATGGGGGTCACAGTCCATGGGGTCACAAAGAGTCTTAAATGCCAGATGAGCCTGTTTGCTGCCTTTTATGTGTTGAGGTTTCATTTAAGATTTTATTTGAAAAATAATTTCTGCCAAAGGTTTGAAAACCTCTGGTTTCATGCCTAGAATAGATAACCTATTTTTCTGGTATATTTCTAGTATATTTTTGAGTGAATTTGTCCAAGTACTTCTGTCATTGTATAAATTTGAACTGTTTCCCATATGTATGGGCTTCCCTTATAGCTCAGTCAATAAAAAATCTGCCTGCAATGCAGGAGACCAAGGTTCGATTCCTGGGTTGGGAAGATCCCCTGGAGAAGGAAATGGCAACCCACTCCAGTATTCTTGCCTGGAGAATCCCATGGACGGAGGAGCCTGGCAGGCTACATTGCAAGAGTTGGATACAACTTGGTGACTTAACTATTAATACTACTACTATATCAGTCTTCAAGGTAATTTTTCTATATGCCCAAACCTCTTTTTTTCTTGATCTTTTCAACAGGAAGTTTTAACAAGGGAACAGATTTTAAAATACGGCTTCTGTAATTAAAACTGGAGTTTTCTGTGTCCTTCACTTTGAAAGTGTTTTCCTGCTGGTAGCCCTGAAAGGTTGTGACATTCTCATTTCTAAACTTTCAGGATAAAGCTTTGAAGTTTTTTAACATCACTGGTCAAACAATGGAGAGTTTTGTGAAGTCACTGGATGGGGATGTTAAGGAGCTGGATTCTGATGAAAATCAATTTGTTTTTGCTTTGGCCGGAATCGTAACAAGTGAGTAATTCCCTGTGAACGTAGTGACTTTCTGGAATGTATTCCAGAGCAGTGGTCACAGTCAGGGTGCGTGTGCATGAACACCTCTGGTTCAGATAGGCTCCTGCCCTGGAGACGCTGACTCAGTGGATGGGGTCGAGGCTGGGTGTGTGTGTGGAGTATCACCTGGGTGATTCTGATAAGAAGGCATCAGTGAGTATGAGCCTCTCACCTTAGGAAGTAGGATGGCGCTACATGTTCTGTTCAGTTCTGTATGTTGACAGAAGTCAAAACTGTATGTTCAGCTACTTGTTGTTTGGCATCATCGTCATTTACTTATATCTACCTAAAGTAAAAGCCTTAACAGCGCTTCAGGTAGGCTCCTGCTCTTGTTTGGCTGTTGTAATTCAGTTCAGTTCAGTCGCTCAGTCGTGTCCGACCCTTTGCGACCCCGTGAATTGCAGCACGCCAGGTCTCCCTGTCCATCACCAACTCCTGGAGTTCACTCAGACTCACGTCCATCAACGTGCTGTTGTAATTAAAGAATTCCAAAACATCTAAATTATCTCTTTAATGAGTTTTCCCCAAAGATTATAGTTATGATTAGGTAGAATTCTTATGGCAAAACTGCTGTAAAGGATAAAGCCAGATGATTAAATAATTAATGCTAATATAGTGGAACGTGGTGTATACTAGTGAGTATTACGGCTCTTTGTTCTGAAGTCAGTCACATAGTTACAGTGCTGTAACTGACTTTTTTACATTGTTCTTTCATCTGCTGTATGCTGTGCTCCTCTTAGAGTGATTCTGTGCTCTTAAATAGAAGGGAAATGTTATTTTTCTTCATCTACTGAAATCCTAATGCAGTAGATCTCATGTAGACAATTTCTTCATAAGCCTTTAAGAGCCGGTGATATTCTTCATGGGCAGATGTTGAGACCTGGGTGTTGTCCAATCCTGATTTGGCCTTTGTCTGCTGGAGGACGGCCTCATGCACTTTCATCATAGCCTCTTCAGCTGGTTGAGGCTTGCACTGCTCCACCTTCTAAAATTTCTGTAAGATATCTTTTCTTCTTTAAATAAATACTTGGGTATTTGGCTGCCCCAGGTCTTAGTTTATTTATTTGGTGGCACGTGGGATCTTTAGTTGCAGTGTGCGAGATTTAGTTCCCTGATCATGGGTAGAACTTGGATCATCCGCATTGGGAGTGTGGCGTTTTAGCTACTGGACCACCAGGGAAGTCCCTGGGGTCTCTTTTTTAGCAGAATGTTTAATACTTGCAAATTTGATGATTAGATTTTCTGCTGTTTGCAAGTGACTCCAGAAGTCTGTGATGTATGTGACTTTCCATTCTGCTGAGTTGTGATTTTGAATTGCTTCAATTGCCAGCTGGTGTGCAGTGGTGAGGTCATGGGCTAGTGGGCAAAGCCAGCCTGTTGCTCACCAGACAAGCTCAACTTAGCTTTGTTTTTCCCTGCCTGGAGTGGCCCACTTAGGAGCCGTCACGAAAAGTCAGAAGTGGGCATGTCTGCATTCCACTTACAGGCTGATGAACGTGATGCAATGTTTACGTGCTTGTGTTGGTGTTTACTGCTGCTCTCCCGAGGCCTCGGGGCCTTCCGTGTCTCAGATACCAAGACTTTTCCACCAGCAGATGCCTTGGTTAGCTGTCAGATAGATACTCTGCCTTCTAAACTTACCTGTGGGAAACTCGCCCAGTACAGCTTTTTTTTCACCTTGTGGCAGTCCTGCAAGTTTTGACAAATGCATGCAGTCACATTACCACCACAGTGAAGATGTGGAAAAGTTACATCTCCTCCCTCTTGTCTCCCCCCTACCACCTTCCTTTTGCAGCCAGCCCCTCCGCCCACCATCAGCACCAAGCAGCTGCTCGTCTAGCAGTTTGCTGTGCCTTTTACCTGAATTTTCCTGGCTGGCCTGTCTGGTGTCCAGTGTCCACCCTTGGGAAGCAGATGCTGGCCTCCCATTTCTCCTTGCAGTCCCTGCCTTTTCCTAATTTTTCCTGTCAGTCGATTGATTCTGCAACCTCAACTCTGATGTGTTCAGGATAAGTTGTGATTTTTCAAATTATCTACCTGCTTCTTTTTAAAGAATGGAGGTGTCGTTCTTTTCAGTTTACTGTGTTCTAAGCAAAAGCTGGCTGTCAGAGATTGGTTTAAACTGTGAAATTAGTGAATTTTTCTTATCCACAGTCACTGTTGTTAATAATAGATTAATAGTAATACAAAGTACGGATTTTTAGGCCCAGCTAGTCCACTTCCTGGGATATAGCTCTGTGGACTTTATTTCCCTCATTATTTCTATAATGCCTGCTTGGTACCTTACACGTGGTTGTGCATGTTACTGAGCTGAAGTGGACACATATAGAACTTAAAAGGAGATGGCAAATTGTTATCGCAACCCTGTGAAGGTTAACTTGCTTAGCTTACAAATGGAAAACTTATTTTTCTGACTACCTTTTCTACTTTTTGACTATTTGGAAGTTATAATTGCACTCCTTGTCTCTAAATTCTGGGTTTATTCATTCAAACAGTGTTAGGTAATGATTGTTGTTGTTTAGTCTCAAAGTCGTGTCCAACTCTTCTGTGACCCTGTAGACTGTAGACCACCAAGCTCCTCTGTCCATGGGGTTTCCCAAGTAAGAATACTGGAGTGGGTTGCCAGTTTCTTCTCCAGGTGATCGTCCCAACCCAGGGATCAAAATCATGTCTCCTGCACTGGCAGGTGGATTCTTTACCACTGAGCCATCAGGGAAGCCCTTAGGTAATGATTAATGAATCAAAATTTCTTTTTATTTCCATGCCTCACAGCTTGTGGGATCTTAGTTCCCCGACCAGGGAGGACCCGGGCCCAGCAGTGAGAGGCCGAATCCTAACTACTAGACTGCCAGAGAACTCCCCCACATTACTTTTTTGATTGTTGATAATTTGTGGCAGGACTGGATACAGCTTATCTGTCATGGATGTAATAGTTGCACAGAGCTTATAGCAGCGCGCCCCAGTGTCAGTGACCAGTGCTGCTCCTGGCCCCTCTGTGCTTCTGCCTCCTGATTCCTGCCCTCATGTGCTTGCACTGACACAGGAGAGCAGAGTCCAGTTCCTCCTCCACCACTGACCAGCCCTGTGCTCTTTACACTGTGACCCCCTAGCTTCGTCTTCTGAAAAGAGAGCCTTAAGCCCCCAGATGAAGATTAAGGTCTGCCCCAGCCCTAGAGCGGATGCTGTGAGAAAGGAGGCTGTGAGCCTTGCCTCTCGGATCAGGTGATGGTCTCTGAGGGCCAGTTGGCCTTCACTGTGTGCCATATCCTTGAGTACTCAATTGTCCCTAGAGCAGTGTTTCTCAGCCTCAGCAGTAAATTCTCTCTTTGGGGGTGTTCTTTGCACTGTAGGGTTTAGGAACATCCCTGCACTCTGCCCTGAGAGTCCAGGAGCAGTCCCTGGGGGGACAACCAAGAGTGTTTCCAGTGGTTGCCAGATGTCTCTTGGCGGCAAAAGTGTGCTCCCTTGCCGCTTTGAGAACCACTGCCCTGTATCATGGCCTTAACCTGTCTTGTACACAGAAAGTTTATGATAATCTGGGATGTTAGAAGTAAATGCAGAGAGCTATTTTGAGATGCTGAGAACTGTTTTGATTTCTGTGTTCCCTGGGCGTGAATCTGACATGTTTGATGTTGTCTATCAATATAGAGGTCTTGCTAATTCAGGAGAATTTGATACCTGTTATCTACCATATCCAGTTAATCACAGACATTGTCTTTCAGTGGTTTGTCTTGGATAATTGGGGATACTTTGTAATCTCTCCTTAGGTAATGCCCTTCCTTCTGTTGACAGAGTGGGACCAAAATAAGGAGCTGTTGTTTTGTGGAATGGGAGTGTTTCCTTGAAACTCATGTCCCTTTTGTAGCTGGCTCAGTTAAAAGATAAGCACAGTCAGTTCAATTCAGTTCAGCTGCTCAGTTGGGTCCGACTCTTTTGCGACCCCATGAACCATAGCACACCAGGCTTCCCTGTCCATCACCAACTCCCGGAGTTCACCCAAACTCATGTCCATTTTATCCGTGATGCCATCCAACCATCTTATCCTCTGTCGTCCCCTTCTCCTCCGGCCCTCAATCTTTTCCAGTATCATGGTCTTTTCAAATGAGTCAGCTCTTCACATCAGGTGGCCAAAGGATTGGAGTTTCACCTTCAACATCAGTCCTTCCAATGAACACCCAGGACTGATCTCCTTTAGGATGGACTGGTTGGATCTCCTTGCAGTCCAAGGGACTCTCAAGAGTCTTCTCCAACACCACAGTTCAAAAGCATCAATTATTCAGTGCTCAGCTTTCTTTATAGTCCAACTCTCACATCCATACATGACTACTCATAGCCTTGACTAGATGGACCTTTGTTGACAAAGTAATGTCTCTGCTTTTTATTATGCTATCTAGGTTGGTCATAACTTTCCTTCCAAGGAGTAAGCATCTTTTAATTTCATGGATGCAGTCACCATCTGCAGTGATTTTGGAGCCCCCCCAAAATAAAGTCAGCCACTGTTTCCCCATCTATTTGCCATGAAGCAATGGGACAGGATGCCATGATCTTAGTTTTCTGAATGTTGAGCTTTAAGCCAGCTTTTTCACTGTCCTCTTTGACTTAAGCACAGTCAGTCTTAGTTTTCTAGATTGATGGAATGTAAGAGGAGGACTGTGAGATTGAGGACAGGAGGAGAAGGGGACAACAGAGGATGAGATGGTTGGATGGCGGCATCAACTCAATGGACATAAGTTTGAGCAAACCCGGGAGATGGTAAAGGACAGGGAAGCACCTAGTAAGCTGCAAAGAGTTGGACATGACAATAGAACCTTTCATTGATAGGGGTTCTGGGATTATAGTTAATTTTGCAGTTGTTTCTTAAATCATACATAGTATAGGCAAATAATATTCAGATTGGTTGTAATTTCTGTGTAGGAGAGTTTTCTAGGACTCTAAAAATTTTCCTTCTGTAGTGCCTTTTCTTTATTCATTTCATTTGCAAAACAAATGCCTATCTGTTAAACTTTGCAGGAGCTGTGTCCAGAGAGTAGGGGTGATGATGGTCTCAGAATGACAGTTATAGGTTGGGAGAAACGGAAGGTGCTGGGAGTCTGTCTTTCCCAAGAGTGCAGTTGAGTGTTAAGGGAAGGAATCTGAACAAATTGAAAGAAAGGAATTACACTTGTAGATGGGCTGTTGGAAAGTTGGGGGTTCTGCTTGGAGCTCTTTAATTCATGGTGGGTCAACAGGTTATAGCACCTGGCTGGCAGTGGAGCTCTGCCAGCATAGGCCTGGCCCTTGATTTTTCTGTGACTGGATGCCCTAACAGTCTGAACACACACTCTTCCATGGTGGAAATTTATCTAACCCAGTGAAGTAGGTTGAGCGTCTTTTCGTGTATTCGTTGGCCATTTGTATCTCTTCTTTGGTGAAATGTCTATTTAAGTCCTTTGCACATTTCAAAATTAAGTCATTTGTCTTTTTATTATTGAGTTGTTAGAGTTCTTTGTATATTCTAGATACCAGTCCCTTATCAGGTATATTATTTACAAAACTTTTCTGTCATTCTGCAGTTGTCTTTTCACTTTCTTGGTAGTGACCTTTGAAGCACAAAAATGGTACTTTTTGATGATATCCAATGTATTTTTTTCTTTAGTTACTTGCTTTATTGTTATCATATATAAGAAGTCATTGGCTTAATTCAAGAATATGAAAATTTACCCCTGTGTTTTCTTCTAAGAGTTTTATAGTTTTAGCTCACACATTTGGCTCTTTGATCCATTTTGGGTTAATTTTTATGTATGATATAAGATAAGGGTTCAGTTTTTTTTCTTTGCATGTGGCTATCCAGTTGTCCCAGCACCATTTGTTGAAAAGATTATTCTTTTATCCTTTCTCCATTCAGTTGTCTTGATCCCATTCTTGAAAATCAGTTAATCGTAAATTTGAGTGTTTATTTCTGGACTCACTTCTACCATTGATCTGTGTTACTGTTATTATGTCAGTACCTTATTGTGATTCCTATTGTAAAAAATAAGACAAAATAACTACAAGGTAAAGCAAAAGTAACAGACATAATACCTCTCAACTTTTATATTTATCAGCATATGTAATTCGCACTAGTTTCATTTCTTAAATTATATAATTACTATGGTAACTTCTAGAAATACCTATAAACTTTGAAGAAAAATGAACCTAGAGGAGAAAAAAATGTGCAGTTTAACAGAAAATTAAACCAGCAATCCTTCACAGTCCTAGGGCTAACTCATAAGTATCCCAGATAGACTGATAATTACCGGAGCTGTCAGTGTAGAAATTTGTTGACATTTATTTTACTTCATAGTTGCTCCTTCATCTGTGCTTAGTGAAAGGGAAGATTGACCTTCACCCTTATAATACAGGGTACGTGGGAAGGGACCTCACTCACCAGTAAAGTTGCTGTGTCTTGTTGGGTGGTGTTGCTTGCTCTGGTACCATGTACGTTTTGCTCTGTAACTTTTTTCTTCAGTGACACGTTAGTGATGTTTCTGTTATCTGTTGCTGTGTAACAGACTGCCCCCAAACCTTGTCATTAAACAATAGCAGTCATTTATTTCTCTCGAGAACTTGCACTTTGCTCTGGACTTGGCAGGGAGGATCTGCTGTTGCTCTGCTCTGACTGGGACCTCAGCTGGGCTGACTCACATTGCTGTGGGTAGAACAGCTGGGAGTGAGCAGGACTCTTCCTCTCCTTGTGGAGTCTCGGGCCTCTCCATGGTATACTTGAATGTAGTTGCATCTCAGCAAGAGTTAGATTTCTTTCCTAGCAACCAGGGCTCCTAGAGCAACTAGCAAGGGGAAGAGGTGGAAGCTGCCAGGTTCTTTCTGTCTTGCCTTGAAAGTCGTGCAGCAGGTGGGTTGAGTTCTGGTTCATACGTGAGTCAGGAACAACACAAGGCCTGCAGACCAGAGGCATGGTTTGTTGGCAAGCCATCTCTGGAAACTACTAAAGTAGGCAGCTAGAATGTGTGTTTCCTTTCTTACTATGAAGAATGTCGTCTCCAAAAACTTTCTTAAAATGACTTTGAGTTTATGATGCCCAATGCTTCATTTCCCTCCAGGTATTTCTTTGGCAAAACTAGAGTGTTTCCTGTGATAGAAAATATAGTCATCAGGTTCAAATTCATTGAACAAATAAGATTACATTTTTATCAGTGAAGAGTCCTGTCTTCAGTAAGGTTATCGCTGTCATGAAATTATATTCCAGATTAAATAGCATGAGGCAATTATGAGGCAAAAATTGCTGGAATACCTAGCAAAAATGGGAACAAATCTGTTAGGTGTAGGAGCCTTTAACATTCTCGTCTGATCAGGAATGTCCAGGATCTGGTTCCACAGGGTTGGCCTGCTAGCATAGATGAAATTTATATTCCGCTATTAGATTACAGTTAATCAAAGACAGAGCAAGTCAGTGATGGAATTTATCCTCCATTCTTGATAGTTGTTAGCAAATGAAAAATAGAAGAACAGTTCCTTAAACTTGTACAGGGTCTTGCCAGCACCATCCCGTGAACAGCACATGTAACTGGAAGTGCATCCGGTGAGGCCAGAAGAAGCCTGCGAGTGCTGCTGCCCTGTCTCCTCCAGCCAGACCGGCTCATGTGGGTTAGGAATTTCAGTCACTCTGAATCATGCTTTATTGTTAGACCTAGCCAAGGAAAAATCATACCAGCACATACATAAATATTCTGGATTACTGACGTGTCCTTGTAGGTATCTGGGAGTGTTGCGGAGACAGTGTTAGCTCCATAGTGTCCCTGGGGAGGCAGGGTGATGACTTGGTCTAGTTTCCTTGTTGGTTCTGTGGGATCTCAAGAAGAAGAAAGGTGACGCTTGCTGACCCACAATGGTATGTACAATTTACACAAAAAAGTTTTCTTGTAATCAGTTTTTGTCCTGGTCTCTTTTGACCTCATGATTTCAGTTTGGTATTCTAGTTTAAAGTTATCAAGATTTCACTCCTAGGGTTGAAAGTGTATTTTAGTGTCCTTGGTCCCAGATAAAGTCATCAGCCCCTACCCTCTGTTTGAACCCCGACTGCTCATGTTTATCCAGTATTCTGGAGCCTGGTGTCCACTTGCTGTGCTATGGCCAGGCTGCACCTGTATTTAGACCCAGAGCTCTGTTCCCTTTGCTAATCACAGTGAACATTGCTCACCTTTCTTAGTAACTGCCATGCTTCCCAGTTACCCTATGCTGGCTTTTGGCTCTGTGGCTAACTATTCTGTCTTCACTAGGTATGTTAGAAGAAAGACAGCAACACTCCTCTGTCTTGGACAGACTTCTCTAGGTTTTGAAGTAGTGGTGATTTTGATGCTCTGTGTCCTCTTTCTGTTGCAGATGTAGCTGCCATAGCCAGTGGCCGTGAATTCCTGGTTAACTCGAGTCGGGTGCTCCTGGACACCATACTGCAGCTTCTAGGGGACCTGAAGCCCGGACAGTGTACCAAACTCAAAGTGTACGGTGGCTAGTATTGAAAAGTTCACGTTTATTTACATATGAGTTAGAATTTGCTGATTAGGCCTCTTTTTCAAGCAAACACAGTTAATTTAGCTATAGCTCTAAAAAATAGAAGAAACAAATTTCCTGGAGAATTAAGGGATGCACTCTCTATTTGATACTGTTTTTTAAAAAATAATACAAAAGGAATCTTCCCACATCAGGGCAATCAGTGAGTCCCAGATGCTGTCATGGGTGAACTTTAGACTAGGTGATGGCTGTGGCAGCACCCACTTCCAGGGGCCAGAACCTGGACTCACTTTCCACTTGTGTGTAGCAAGTTACTATGCACTTAGTGGTTGAAACAACACCTCCATCAGGGTCTGTAGGTCAGAGATTTGAGTGGGCTTGCTTAGTATCCCAGCAGGGCCTCACAAGGCCCAAATCAGGGATGGTCCAGTTGGGTCTCTTTCTAGAGGTTCTGGATGGGAGTCTGCTTCCACATGCATTCAGGTTGCTGCTGCTGCTGCTAAGTCGCATCAGTCGTGTCCAACTCTGTGCAATCCCATAGCCAGCAGCTCCCCAGACTCCTCCATCCCTGGGATTCTCCAGCAAGAACACTGGAGTGGGTTGCTATTTCCTTCTCCAGTGCATGAAAGTGAAAACTGAAAGTGAAGTCGCTTAGTCATATCTGACTCTTTGCAACTCCATGGACTGCAGCCCACCAGGCTCCTCTGTCCATGGGATTTTCCAGGCAAGAGTACTGGAGTACGTGCCATTGCCTTCTCTGATTCAAGTTGCTGGAGAAACCCGGTTCCTTGTATTCACAGGAGTCTGGTCCTTGCCTCCTTGCTGGCTGTCAGGTGGGGCCATGTTTAGCTTCCAGGGGTGATTGAATTCCTTGTCACCTGACCCCCACTCCATTTTCACATCACAGCAACTCCCTGAATCTTTCTTAGACTTTGAAACTTCTTCGATTTCTTCTCCTACCAGCCAGAGAAAACACTCTGCTTTCGATGGGGTCATAGGTTTACATTTGGCATAACTGAATAAACTCCTTTTTGATTAACTCAGAGCTAGCTGATCAGTGACCTCAGTTGTATCTGCTGAGTCTCACTGCCTGGACCAGGTGACTTAACACGTTGTTATTGTGGTTTAGTTGCTAAGTCATGTCTGACTCTTTTGGAGTTTGCCAGGCTCCTCTGTCCATGGGATTTCCCAGGCAAGAATACTGGAGTGGGTTGCCATTTCTTTTTCCAGGGAATCTTCGTGACCCAGGGATTGAACCCACGTCTCCTGCACTGGCAGGCAGGTTCTTTACTTTTGAGACACAGGGAAGCCCGGCTTAACATGACCAGGGTGTTACATGTCAGCCGCAGAGATTAGGATAGGAAATGATCCATTTTCGGACTGTGCTAACTGCACCATTTATTTCGGATGTTTGCTTTTACTTCTTGGAGCACTTTAATAACATCTTTAAGTCTTTGTCAGATATTTCTCATATCTGTGTCATCTTGGCTTTGGTATGTTTTGGTTCTCTTATTCCAGTGAGTTGAGACTTTTCCTGTTTTTCTTTATAGGCTGAGTAATTTTTGGATTGTATCCTGGACATTTGAATATTATTATGTTTTGAGGTCCTGAGTCTTGCTAAAATCTTACGGGAAATGTTGATGTTTTGTTTCAGCAGGCAGCCAGCCTGGTTGGGGTCAGCTCACAAGTTCTGACCAGCCTTCTCTGTTTATGACTTCCATGTCAGTTCCATTTTTTGTTGTTGTTGTGGTTTTAGCCATATTATGTGGCTTGCAGGATCACAGCTCCCTGACCAGGGATTGAACCTGGGCCATGTGAAAGTGCTGAACCCTGGCCACTAGACCACCAAATCCCAACCAGTCCCATCAGTCCCACTTTTAAGAAGCCTTGGCAGTGCTCTTGGGTCTGCCCCTCACATGTGTCCCTATCCGAGACCCGGATGATGTGATATTTTAGTTCTCAGAGTCTAGTACGTGCTGCTTATGATCAGATCCACACATGCATAGCTGGGGTGAGGCCTGGAGTCTATAGGCGACCTCGTGCAGTCACATTACACTGAGGTCCTAACTCTCCATGACGTCTTGGTGCTTGTTTGTTCTCGGGACCCCCTTTTTAGTCCTTCCCCCAGAAGGCTGGTTCTCTGTGTCCTGAGGTGTCACGTTCCTGCACTGTGCCCACACCCAGGGCAAGTGCTGGAGTGCAGAGGATCCCAGTTCCTTTGGGCAGTGAGGACGATTCCCTTCCCACAGAGTCTGCGTTACCCGAGGGCTCCCACCGCCTGCCTGGTCACTGCTCCCCCTCATCTCCTCGAGCGTGAGCCCTGGGCTTCTCCTAGCATGCTCTGTGTGGGTCAGGGCCACCTTGGGCTTGGGGGCTGAGTGGTGAACTGCTGGTTTGGTGGTTCTTACCAGTTATGGTCTTCTTCACAATCCACCTGCTCTGTTTCCTTTTCTGGGGCCTAACCTAGCTGTTCCTTGTATTTTGTCCAGAGTTTATAGCTGCATCAGAGACAGCGAGAGGGCGGGTGTGTTGACTCGGTCTTCTCCGGAGCAAAGCTCTCAGGTCCATGTAACTATATGTATGCACGTGAGCAGTACATGTGGTACAAGGCGACATGTAACTTACCTCGTGGTGTGTGTATTTTACAAGTTGTATGTGGATCTTCTTACCCTTGTAAGTATTTTGCATCAAAGAAAATGTAACATTTGAATTATGTTCTCACTGTGGATGGACATGTATGTTATTTTCATGTTTTACTCTACCAATGTCATGTTAAAGTGAAAGTCTCTGGCAGACATGTCCTTGCTAGCTTGTGTGAGCGTTCTTTGAAGAGTCTTCCTAGAAGTGCAGTGTTTGAGATAAAGGACATGCACATTCAGTCTCAAGAAGCGCTGCCCCACGGGTCACCGAGTGCACAGCTGCACGCACACTGCACGCACAGAGCTCTGTCTTCCCACTCCCTTGTCAGTTCTTCATGGTTCTGCTCCTGTAAAGAACACTCATGTTATCTCTGTCTTTAGGTTTAACTTACCAGTGAGGGTGCGACTCTCTTCACACGTTCATGGCATGAGTTTTTTTTCCATGAATGCCTGTTGCCCATTTTCTGTTGGGTTGTCTTTTTCTTAAGGATTTGTTATCATTCTGTTGGCTCCTACTTCTGTGTCTGTACAGGGTCAGTGTTTGCCGGGCCAGCCAAGCCCCTCCTCCAGTTTCTGTGGGGCCTGGGTCTCTTCTCTCCTCTCTGGATCTGGTGCACGGAGCCCTCTGCCTCTTCATCCTGATGGGCTCCTGTCCACTGCAG
>SJYA01005407.1:0-25662 GCA_006410615.1 Neotragus moschatus
TGTTCTTGCCTGGAGAATCCCAGGGACGGGGGAGCCTGGTGGGCTGCTGTCTATGGCGTCGCACAGAGTTGGACCTGACTGAAGCGACTTAGCAGCAGCAGCAGCAGAGGCATGCAGACTCCAGTTGTAAGAGCTAACTTCTCTCTCCCTAACTGGAGAAGATGGGTGATTGTGCTGATACTGCCTGTTCTGTTTACAGGAGAGGTGTTTGAAATTGAGGAGCACATCAGTGAGAGGCAGGCTGAAGTGTTAGCAGAGTTTGAGAGAAGGAAGCGAGCCCGGCAGATCAACGTTTCCACAGATGACTCAGAGGTCAAGGCTTGCCTTAGAGCTTTGGGGGAACCCATCACACTTTTTGGAGAAGGTCCTGCTGAAAGAAGAGAAAGGTACCCTTTCTAAGTACTTATTCTTTTTAATCACAGGATTATAGTTCCAGATTTTAGTTGTTGTTCAGTCACTAAGTCATGTCTGACTCTTTGTGACCCCATGAACTTCCCTGTCCTTTACTGTCTCCCGGAGCTTGCTCAGACTCATGTCCATTGAGTCGGTGACGCCATCCAACTGTCTCATCCTGTCGTCCTCTTCTCCTCCTGCCCTCAGTCTTTCCTAGCATCTGGGTCTTTTCCAGTGAGTTGGCTCTTCGCATCAGGTGGCCAAAGTATTGGAGCTTGAGTTTTAGCATGAGTCCTTCCAATGAATTTTCAAGGTTGATTTGCTTTAGGATGGACTGGTTTGATCTCCTTGCTGTCCAAGGGACTCTCAAGAGTCTTCTCCAACACCACAGTTCAAAAGTATCAATTCTTCGGCGCTCAGCCTTCACAGTTCAACCCTCACATCCATGACCACAGGAAAAACCATAACCTTGACTATATGGAACTTTTTCAGCCAAGTGATATCTCTGCTTTTTAATACACTGTCTAGGTTTGTCATAGCTATTCTTCCAAGGAGCAAGTGTCCTTTAATTTCATGACTGCAGTCACCATCCACATTGATTTTGAAGCCCAAGAAAATGAAATGTATGTGACACTTTGCACTTTTTTCCTGTCTATTTGCTATGAAGTGATTCAACCAGATGCCATGATGTTCATTTTTTGAATGTTGAATTTAAGCCAGCTTTTTTTTTTTTTAATTTTTAGTTTGTTTTGCTTTACAATACTGTATTCATTTTGCTGTACATTGACATGAATCAGCCACAAGTGTATATGAGCTCCCAATCCCAAACCCCCCTCCCCCCTCCCACCCCACACCATCTCTCTGGATCATCCCTTTGCGTCAGTCCCAAGTATCCTGCATCCTGCATCGAACCTAGACTGGCGATTTGTTTCACTTATGGTATCATACACGTTACAATGCCACTCTCCCAAATCATCCCACCCTCTCCCTTTCCCACAGAGTCCAAAAGGCTGTTCTGTACATCTGTGTCTCTTTTGCTGTCTCACATACAGGGTTATCATTACCATCTTTCTAAATTTCATATATATGTGTTAGTATACTGTATTGATGTTTTTTTCTCTGGCTTACTTCACTCTGTATAATCGGCTCCAGTTTCATCCACCTCATTAGAACTGATTCAAATGTATTCTTTTTAGTTTAAGCCAGCTTTTTTCACTCTCCTCTCACTTTTATCAAGAGGCTCTTTAGTTCCTCTTCGCTTTCTGCCATTATTTAGTTGGTATTTGTAGCTAAACCTTTAATAGAATGTCTCACGTAATGTTGACAGAATATCTTGTTAAGTTGTGTGAATATGGTTTAGTCCATAATCTAAGTCTTAGTCCAGTTTATTCTCCACTACTAATTTTTCTTTATAAACTGTGAAAATGTTAACATGTTCCCTCTCCTTCCTCTCCTTAGTGTGTAGTTTTGAGTTGGGTAAAATTTGTTACTGAACTCTGAAAATTTAAACAGCAAATGCGTTTTTTTATCATTAGCATAAAAAGTAAGTGTTTTTTGGACATTATTGAAAAGAGGTATTTTCCTCAGATAATGCTACTCTTGTGATTCTGAAGTTCCAAAACTCTCAGGGACAGGCTAGTCTTGAGCAGTTATGAGCATGTGACCTGCCTGCCTCTTCAGGACTTGGGGCTCAACTATTCCTCACTTATTACATTTACCCTCCTAAGGCCCTTGCCACTCTTGAGCCCAGTGCAAACTGACTGACCACTACCACATTGAAAGGGCTGTTCATTAAGGTCATCAGCCCATCTTTACTAAGCATAGCCCCAGTACACTGCCACCTATTCCGTCCTTCAAACGCTCCCTTTCCTTGGCTCCCATAAAACCCAGTCCTCCTGGTTTTCCTCCTGTTTCTTTAGCTAATTCTTCTAAGCCTCATTTTCCCCTTGTGTAACCTTTATAAACTGCTGCTGTTTGTCCTTGTCCTATACCAACCATGAGGGATCGGGTCCATTCCCATGGCATGGTTTATATGGAGTTTATATGGACTCCCATGGCATGGAGTCTGATAACTCCTAGGTCTCTGTAGCCTAGGTATTCTGTAGTCTCAAATTTGACATCTCTAAGTTGTTGTTGTTCAATCACAAAGTCGTGTCCGACTCTTTGCAACCCCAGGGACTGCAGCATGCCAGGCCTCCCTGTACCTCACCAGCTCTTGGAGTTTGCCCAAGTTCATGTCCATTGAATTGATGATGCCATCCAACCGTTTCATCCTCTGTTACCCTCTTCTGCTATCTTCAGTCTTTGCCAGCATCAGGGTCTCTTCCAGTTAGTTGGTTGTTTTCATCAGGTGGCCAGAGTATGGAGCTTCAGCTTCAACATCAGTCCTTCCAAAGAACATTCAGGGTTAATTTCCTTTGGGATTGACTGGTTTGATCTCCTTGCTGTCCAAGTGACTCTCAAGAACCTTCTCCAGCACCACAGTTCGAAAGCATCAGTTCTTCAGTGCTCTGCCTTCTTTATGGTCCAGTTCTCAACATGGCGTACATGACTACTGGAAACACCATAGCTGTGACTATACGGACCTTTTTTAGCTAAGTGGTGTCTCTGCTTTTTAATATACTGTCTGGGTTTATCATTGCTTTCCTTCCAGGAAGCAATCATCTTTAATTTCATGGCTGCAGTCACCATCTGCAGTGATTTTCTTCATCCCAAGAAGAGGAAATTTGTCTCTGCTTCCACCTTTTCCTCTTCTGTTTGCCATGAAGTGTTAAGACCAGGCGCCATCTAATTAGATTTTTTAATACTGAGTTTCAAGCCAACTTTTTCACTCTCTTTCATCCTCATCAAGGAGCTCTTTGGTTCCTCCTCGCTTTCTGCCATTAGAGTGGTATCATCTGCATGTCTGAAGTTGTTGATATTTCTCCCAGCAATCTTGATTCCAGCTTGTGAGTCATCCAGCCTGGCATTCCCATGATGTACTCTGCGTATAAGTTAAATAAGCAGAATGACAGTATACAGCCTTGTCATACTCCTTTCTTAATTTTGAACCAGTCATTTATTCCATATAAGGTTCTAACTGTTGTTTTCTTGACCCGCATATAGGTTTCTCAGGTAAGATGGTCTGGTATTCACATCTCTGTAAGAGTTTTTCACAGTTGTGATCCACACAGTCAAAGGCTTTTGCATAGTCAGTGAAACAGAATTAGATGTTTTTCTGGAATTCCTTTGCTTTCTCTATGATCAGTGAATGTTGATGATTTGGTCTCTGGTTCCTCTGCTTTATTCTAAACCCAGCTTGTACATCTGGAAGTTTCCATTCGAGTACTGCTGAAGCCTAGCTTAAAGGATTTTGAGCATAACCTTACTAGCATGGGAAGTGAGCACAGTTGGCTGGTAGTTTGAACGTTCTTTAGTACTGTCCTCCTTAGGAATTAGGATGAAGAGTGACCTTTTTCAGTTCTGTGGCCACTGCCGAGTTTTCCCAAATTTGCTGAGATACTGAGTGCAGCACTTTAATAGCATCGTCTTTTAGGCTTTGAAATAGCTCAGCTGGAATTCCATCACCTCCGCTAGCTTTATTGGCAGCAGTGCTTCTGAAGGCACTCATGATGTTGGCTCTAGGTGAGTGACCACACCATCATGGCTGTCCAGATCATTAAGATCTTTTCTGTACAGTTCTGTGTATTTTTGCCATCTCTACTTGATCTCTTCTGCTTCTATTAGGTCTTTACTGTTTCTGTCCGTTATTGTGCCCATCTTTGCATGAAGTGTTCCTTTGATATCTCCAGTTTTCTTGAAGAGATCTCTAGTCTTTCCCGTTCTGTTTTCCTTCGTTTCTTTGCATTGTTCTTTGACGAAGGCCTTCTCTCTCCTTGCTAGTCTCTGGAACTCTGCATTCAGTTGAGTACACCTTTCCCTTTCTCCCTTGCTTTTCTCTTCTTT
The DNA here is from genome assembly GCA_006410615.1 of Neotragus moschatus. Classification (NCBI taxonomy): domain Eukaryota; kingdom Metazoa; phylum Chordata; class Mammalia; order Artiodactyla; family Bovidae; genus Neotragus; species Neotragus moschatus. The sequence continues at coordinate 4,339 of SJYA01005407.1, forward strand.
CCTCAGCTGTTTCTAAGACTTTGTCAGACAACCACTTTGCCTTATTGCATTTCTTTTCCTTTGGGGTGGTTTTAGTCAGTGCCTCCTCATGTACAGTGTTACGAACCTCTGTCCATAGTTCTTCAGACACTCTGTTTATCAGATCTGATCCCTTGAATCTATTTGTTACCTCCACTGTATGATCATGGAGGATTTGATTTAGGTTGTATCTGAATGGCCTAGTGGTTTTCCGTGCTTTCTTTCTTAAGCCTGAATTTTGCTATAAGGAGCTAAGGATCTGAGCCACAGTTAGCTTCAGGTCTTGTTTTTGCTGAGTGGATAGAGCTTCTCCATTTGCAACTGCAAAGAATAAAATCAATCTGGCATTTGGTGACGTCCACATGTAAAGTTGTTCCTTGTGTTGTTGGAAAAAGGTGTTTACTATGACCAGTGTATTCTCTTGGTAGAATTCTGTTAGCCTTTGTCCTGCTTCATTTTGTACTCCAAGGCCAAACTTGCCTGTTACTCCAAGTATCTCTTGACTTGTTCCTTTTGCATTCCAATCCCCTGAGATTAAGAGAACATCTTTTTTTTTGGTGTTAGATCTTATAGATCTTCATAGAACTGTTCAGCTTCAACTTTTTCGGCATCAGTGGTTGGAGCTTAAACTTCGGTTGCCATGATGTTGAATGGTTTGCCTTGGAAACGAACCAAGATGGTTCTGTCATTTTTCAGATTGCACTCAAGTACTACATTTCGGATTCTTTTATTGACTATGATGGCTACTCCATTTCTTTTAAGGGATTCTTGCCCACTGTAGTAGATTTAATGGTCACCTGAATTAAATTTGTTCATTCCCATCCATTTTAGTTCACTCCTTAAAAATGTCCATGTTTATTCTTGCTCTCTCCTGCTTGACCACTTCCAATTTACCTTTATTCATGGACCTATGTTGAATAAAATTAAAAGACGCTTACTTCTTGGAAGAAAAGTTATGACCAACCTAAACAGCATATTAAAAAGCAGAGACATTACTTTGCCAACAAAGGTCCATCTAGTCAAAGCTATGGTTTTCCCAGTAGTCATGTATGGATGTAAGAGTTGGTCTCTAAAGAAAGCTGAGCACCAAAGAGTTGATGCTTTTGAACTGTGGTGTTGGAGAAGACTCTTAAGAGTCTGTTGGACTGCAAGGAGATCCAACCAGTCCATCCTAAAGGAAATCAGTCCTGGATAGTCATTGTAAGGACTGATGCTAAAGCTGAAACTCCAATCCTTTGGCCACTTGATGTGAAGAGCCAACTCATTTGAAAAGGCCCTGATGCTGGGAAAGATTGAGGGCAGAAGAAGCGGGATGACAGAGGATGAGATGGTTGGATGGCATCACCAACTCAATGGACATGAGTTTGAGTAAACTCTGGGAGTTGGTGATGGACAGGGAGGCCTGGCGTGCTGCAGTCCATGCGGTCACAACTGAGCAACTGAACTGAAGTAAACTGACGTTGAACTCATCTATTTTCCATCCTTTTCCTATTCTTGCAAATAACACAACCATTCACACAATTTTCAGTTAAAAACCTGCGTCACCTTCTTTGTGACCCATCAGCAAAATCTTGTTTATTCTACTTCTGAAATGTACCTCCAGCATGTCATCTTTTCTTTCCCTCCACTAGTTTTACATTTAGACTATTGTAATAACTCCAGATGTGCTGTATTAATTGTTTGCTTAAAATCCTACAGCGTCTCTTACTAAACTTAGAGTAAAAAACTCCTAATATGCCCTTCATCCTTACCTTGTACCCCTCTCCCGTTTACTAGACTTGGTAGCCATAATGATCCTCCTAGGACAGTCAAGCTTTTTTTTCTGTCTTTTGACTTAATTTTCCTTTTTTTGTTCCCCTCTCTCGCCTTTTGTGTTGTGATTTAGTCGCTAAGTTGTGTCTGACTCTTGCGACCCTATGGACTGTCGCCTGCCAGGCTCCTCTGTCCACGGATTTTCTAGGCAAGAATACTGGAGCTCTTGCCTTTTAGACCTTTTTAATTCTTTTGGTTTTAGCATAAATACCACCTCCTTAAAGAAGCCCTTCGTAACCTCTGGTCCCTGGTAAAATAAGCCCCGACATTATGCTCTGTCATGGTATGTTACTTTGTTAGTAGCCTCGCAAAGACTATACTTTGACTGTGTTGTTTGTGCCCCTTAGGTGACTGTCTGGAATCTCCCCCGCCACCGTCTTATTCAGTCCATTAAGACTCAAGTGGGAGGATACCACAGTATACTGAGTTCCCTTCTTTGTCCTTCCCTCTTTATTCTCCATACTTTTCCAGGAGTCTTTCTCAAATGGGAACCTCGCTCACCCTGGCATTAGGAGCGCATTGTGGCCTGGTCCCTACTGAGATTTGCAGCCATTTCTCTCACTCAGCCTTCCCCAGTCCCCCATGCTCCAGCCAAACTGAACTCTTGATTGCAGGCTCAACATGCTCACCTCTAGACCTTCACGTTCGTGGAACCCTCTGCCTTAGCTGTCCTTTCCGAACATTGTTGACCTATTGACCTGACTGACTGAGGGCTCAGTTTAGAGAACATCTTCTGCATAAGGCCTGCCCTGATTCCCTCCAAGTCTAGGTGGTTTACTCATGATTCCCTTAGCCCCCTGTGAAGCCAAGGGTGTTTCTTAGTCATTTTCTATACTTAGCGCGTCAAGAGTATCCAACACACTGTGGCGCTGAGTGAAGTAAGGCGAAAGTCCTTTCCTGAAGTGAAAGTCCTACCTTACCTTATCTCAACTCTATTTAAATTCTCATCTTTTTTGTTACAGGTTAAGAAATATCCTCTCAGTGGTTGGTACTGATGCCTTAAAAAAGACCAAAAAAGATGATGAGAAATCGAAGAAGTCCAAAGAAGAGGTAAAATACGTCGTTGGCTTCATGGTGTCAGCACGCAGGAGACAAGGGGCTAGTTCTCTCGTTTTCTGTTTCCAGAGCTGAGCTTTGCCTCGGATGAGGTACAGAGCAGGGGTTGGAGACTGCTGTTCAGGAATAGTTGTTGGCAGTTGTTTGTGGTTCCTTTGTAGATACAAGTGGAGGTAAGCGAGTTTCCCATTTTGGGAAAGAAGCACAGCATTCCTGGTTTCCCTTTTAAAAAGGAATCAGAAGTCATCCAGTAAGAACTCATAGAAAGAAACACAGCAGAAAGCACATATACCTCATTTCATCATATTATACTGAACTAATTCACCTTTTTCCTGGGCAGTTACAGTAGGGAATTGATAGCTATGAAAGAGGCAGGGATGCTTCAGACTGGACATTTCTGCTCTTATTTAACTTTCAGTATCAGCAGACCTGGTACCATGAAGGACCAAACAGCCTGAAGGTTGCTAGACTGTGGATTGCTAATTATTCACTGCCCAGGTAAGGAGGAAGAAGCATGCTTCCTATTTCTTCTCAGGGACTGAGGATCTGCTTTATAATGACTGTGGTGGTTGGTTGAAATTGAGTGGTACAGAGACTTCTGTGGACCCTTGTTTCCAGCCTGTTTGCCCAGGGTAATGTTTTCTGTGTTAACAGGGCAATGAAACGCTTAGAAGAGGCCCGTCTTCATAAAGAGATTCCTGAGACAACTAGAACCTCCCAGATGCAAGAGCTGCACAAATCTCTCCGAGTAAGACGCTCTCCGGATTGCCCAGTGTTTTAAAGATTTCTGCAGTGTTTATTAAATGTCCTACCTTGGCCCGCCTCTGACAAGTAAAAGGCAGCTGTACATCTTTGCTCGCACTGTTGCTGCTTGGGAGGACCCATCAGTTAAGTCGGCAGGGACCCTACTGTACTTTGTACCAGGCAGGGGCCTGTGGTTCCTGTGCTGAAACTCTCCCTTTTAATATGTTAGGCTGCACTTAAGTCTTGCCATGGCTTTCTGGTTTCTATTTAGTGGACAGAGAAGCTGTCGACACAGACTGCAGATGACGGCATGAGGGAGTTCCAGATAAGCCTTGACTCGGTTCATTTGTTCGTTTGTAGAAGTGTCTCCTGACAAAAGAGGAGGGGTGGGGAGTCTTAGGGTGGGTTAAAACTGAAAAGGTTTTTTTTTTTTTTTTTTTTTTTTTTGGGTGGAAAAGCCAAGAAAATCTTGGGTTAGCATTTAATGATTCCTTGTTTGTCCTTTTTTTAAGTCTTTGAATAATTTCTGCAGTCAGATTGGGGATGATCGGCCTATCTCCTACNGGGGTGGGGAGTCTTAGGGTGGGTTAAAACTGAAAAGGTTTTTTTTTTTTTTTTTTTTTTTATGGTGGAAAAGCCAAGAAAATCTTGGGTTAGCATTTAATGATTCCTTGTTTGTCCTTTTTTTAAGTCTTTGAATAATTTCTGCAGTCAGATTGGGGATGATCGGCCTATCTCCTACTGTCACTTTAGTCCCAATTCCCAAATGCTGGCCACAGCTTGTTGGTAAGTCCCCAGTTTACAGAGTTTTGTTTTCTTTTCCCTGAATGGGGTTCTAGGGGGAAAGTCAACACTTGTTTTGGAAGGCCATTGCTTGGCTTCCCTGGTGGCTCGGCTGGTAAGGAATCCGCCTGCATTGTGGGAAACCTGTGTTCAATCCCTGGGTTGGGAAGATCTCCTGGAGAAGGGAAAGGCTACCCACTCCAATATTGTGGCCTTGAGAATTCCATGGACTGTAAAGTCCATGGGGTCGCAAAGAGTCAGACATACTGAGCTACTTTCAAAAAAAAGGTGAAAAATAAATAGAAGGCCATTGCCATCCCATTTTCCTCTGCTGCTCATGATCACATCAAACTAGAGGTGGTAATGTGTACCCATTGTAGTTTATAATAGAGCTTTCAGTTCTCATGTGTCAGTCATATTCTTGGCATTAGCATCATTTTGGAGCAGATATATTAACACAGGGAGTTTATAGACTAATTACACACACCTTGATATAGCTTTTCTTTATTAGTTATGTGACCTAAACAAGATACTTCACACTTTTAGTTATGTTACCTAAGCAAGATACTTCTGTGTAAGCTTCAGTTTCTTTATCTGTGAAGCAAAGCAAATTACTGTTTTTGTGTTTATTCTGTTTTCTGTTTGCCATCGCGTATGCAAAAAACTTTTAAGATGTGAAAACTTTGTTGTTTTGTTCTGTTCAGTCACTTAGTGTTCTTGTGGGACGTTGTCATCTAGTGAGGGGCAATCTTCCTTACAGTGTACACACACAAGCTACTTGACTAGGCAGAAATCGAGACCAATTCAGGAGAAAACCAAGGACCTATGTAGATGGTCTGCCTCTTCAAGCCTCAGCCGTCTTTATTATAAAGTAGAAATGACTCACTTTGCTGTGCAGCAGAAACTGACACAACATTGTAAATCATCTGTACTCCAATTTAAAAAGTTAATTACAGAAAATAAAACAAATACACAAGTAAAGTAGAAATGATCATTCCTGTCTTATGTACCTCACAAATCTGCTATAAGGGTCATTTGAGATGATAGATATAAAAGTAATTTGTTGGAATTTTTCAAAATCAGTTTTTTTTAAATTTCATTACTTTGTAAGTAGTAATATGCTGTTCATATTTAAGGAGATAGTATCATTATTAATATTACAGTTAGATAATTTAATTTGTCCTACTTTGCCTAGAAATTGGTCCAAAAGTTAAGGACAAGAGCAACTTGTGCTATAATATTTATAGTCCAGTAGAGGCCTTTGTTTGCTTCAGACTTGGCTATAGTTTTCTTACATAACCCTTCAAATGATAAGCCTTTTCTTTTTTGTCTGCCACTATAACGATTTTGGGGGGTAAGAAGAAATTGTCCTTTAGTAATGTTACCAAGATACCTTTTCCTTCCCAGACCAACCCTGGCTGAGATGCTTTCCTTTGTATTTGATAGGAGTGGGCTTTGCAAGCTCTGGTCTGTTCCCGATTGCAACCTCCTTCACACTCTCCGAGGTGGGTTAGACTCTTACTTAAATCTTGGTCTTTTTCCCAATTCAAAATCTATCAAGCAGTATAACTCTTTTTTTTTTTTTTTTTTTTTTTAAGCAGTATAACTCTTAAAGCTCTACTGGACACTCAAACCCAGTACACACACGATTAATTCTTGATATGATCTGACTTGGTTTGGTTTTCTTTGACTGCAAGGCTGAATGATAATGATGTCATATGCATATTTCTCTCTCATGTCCAGCCCTACTCTGGCATTCACAATCTCTAAAGCAAGAAGCATTTTTGTGTGTGTTCAGTTTTTTTTTTTTTAATGTAATTTATACGTTAGTTTAAAATTTTAAAGTTCAGTTTTTTAGTAGTTGAATAACTAATACTTTATAGGTTCACGTTTTCTAAAATTTGTCTATATAATATTCCTCATTGTGTATATTTACACTTAAGTTATAACGGAACAGTAGCCCTTTAATTTTCCATCTCTTACACTCCTTCAGGCCATAACACAAACGTGGGAGCGATCGTATTCCATCCCAAATCCACGGTCTCCTTGGACCAAAAAGACGTCAATCTGGCCTCTTGTGCTGCTGATGGTTCTGTGAAGCTGTGGAGCCTTGACAGGTGAATATTACTGCTCTGTCCGCACAGCAGTCACCACAGTAAACAGCTGATTGGTTGGCCCTAGGGACCTAGAACTCTGTACCTTGGTTTTTGCCTCTAATGCAGTGGCCACTGTTTCCTGGCTCCAGTTATTCTGGAACGATCCATTATACCTGCCATTGCAATAGATTGACATTGGAGAAATGTGCTATTTAGTAGATTGACAGAAAATAATACTCCAGACAACACATTGATTCTTAGCAAACGGCCGCAGGGGAGAGAAAGAAGGCTATGTCCAGCAGTATTGCCAAGGAAGTGGTATCTCCTCCCAATATCGTCATACTTTACCTAAACCATATTTTCCAATTACAACAGCCTTGTCTGTTTTAATGTGTTTGTGATTATTTATTGTTTTCCAAGAAATAGTTAGAAGCACCTTGTTGCCTAAAAGACTCCTGAATTCAGTTGCTTAGTTTTCCTTCTTTGGGAAAGCACATGAGGCTTTTGTTCTAGGATTTTGTGAGGAGCTAATTAGTGTCTCCACTCTGCTAGATAGGATCTCACCTGTGAGCACAGCAAGTTTTAATTGGCTTTGGTAATAAGTAGCGATATTTGTTCCCCTAGGGCTTTGATTAGTTCTGTGTATCCACATTAATAGTGTTCCCTTTTTAATTGCCCTCTTTAGGGTTTGTGTTTATTTCCTTTCCCTGGTGTTTCAGATCTTCTCTCTGCTGTTGCTGGTAGTAGGATTTAATGGCCACTGAAAGGAAACTAAGCCTCTGATGAGTTCTTCTTTCATGTGGACCCTTGAACAAGCTGCAGTTTGAGATAAAATTATAATCCACTTGCACCAGAAATGCTTGATATTGCCCTGCGTCTCTATCAGAGTATGTTTCTTTCTAGAATCTCAACAGTCCTTTGGTTCAGAGAAATTATTTTGCTTGTTAGGTTGAAGTGTCTTTTATTTTTCTCTTAATCTTAAGTGGTATAGAATGAAGAGTTTGTTGACAGTGAGTTGAAATAGAAGGACAATGCTTATTGAAGTGCTACGGCATCTGCTTCTGGTTCATTGACTACACTGAAGCCTTTGACTGTATGAATCACAACAAATTGTGGAAAATTCTGAAAGAGATGGGAATACCAGACCACTTTACCTGCCTCCTGTGAAACCTGTATGCAGGTCAAGAAGCAACAGTTAGAACCAGACGTGGAACAACACACTGGTCAAATTTGGAAAGGAGTACGTCAAGGCTGTATATTGTCACCCTGCTTATTTGATGTACAAGCAAAGTAAATCATGAGAAATGTCGGGCTGGATGAAGCACAAGCTGGAATCAAGATTGCCTGGAGAAATAGCAATAACCTCAGATATGCAGATGACACCACCCTTATGAGAGAAAGCGAAGAGGAACTAAAGAGCCTCTTGATGAAAGGTGAAAGAGAGTGAAAAAGCTGGCTTAAAATTCACATTGAAAAAACTAAGATCCTGGCATCTGGTCCCATCACTTCATGGCAAATAGATGGGGAAACAATGGAAACAGTGACAGACTTTATTTTCTTGGACTCCAAAATCACTGTAGATGGTGACTGCAGCCATGAAATTCAAAGACACTTGCCCCTTGGAAGAAAAGCAATAACAAAGTTAGATAGCATATTAAAAAGCAGAGGCATTACTTTACTAACAGAGGTGCATATACACAAAGCTATGGTTTTTCCAGTAGTCATTTATGGATGTGAGAGTTGGACTGTAAAGAAGGCTGAGCTCCGAAGAACTGATGCTTTTGAACTGTGGTGCTGGAAAAGATTCTTGAGAGTCCCCTGAACTGCAAGGAGATCAAATCAGTCAATCCTAAAGGATATCAACCCTGAATATTCAGTGGAAGGACTGATGCTGAACTTCAAGCTCCAGTACTTTGGCCATGTGATGTGAAGAACTGACTCATTGGAAAATACCCTGATGCTGCAAAAGATTGAAAGCAGGAGGAGAAGGGGACGACAGAGGATGAGATGTTTGGATGGTGTCACTGACTCAATGGACATGAGTTTGAGCAAGCTCCAGGAGATGGTGAAGGACAGGGAGGCCTGGCCTGCTGTAGTCCATGGAGTCGAAAAGAGTAGCACACAGCTGAGCTACTGAACAACAGAAAATGGGCAGTGTTCCCCTGTGGACATATGTAATAGTCCCAAAGCTTTTATAACCTTGGGAGGTGATTAGACTATCGTTGGCCCTAAAATTTTAACAGATTACAGGTTACAGTTTGGCCTGTCCACCCATGCAGAATGAGTGCCTGTGTGCTCAACAGTTGAAAAAAATTCAGTGAATATTTGCATCACTGTAAAATAGTTTGCTTAACGATATTTGGTTCCTTTTCAGCGATGAACCGGTGGCAGATATTGAAGGCCACACAGTGCGTGTGGCGCGTGTGATGTGGCACCCATCAGGACGCTTCTTAGGTACCACCTGGTGAGCCATCCTCTTATTCTGTCTCCAAGGAACACTTTCTTGGACTGCCATGCATCAGAGTCAAAAAAGACTGTATGGTACAGTTAAGGCTAAGTGTATTTGGCTTTAAATTGCAGTTAATCTGAAATTTCAGTCACTAAATGCCAGAGAGCTAGAGGTTCCCTCTTCTCTTTTTTGGCCAATACTAGAAGTGCATTTTTTGGTGGAGGGGGGTGGCGGGGTGGGATATACGTTGTATTATAACTTCACTGCTTACAGATCATTCTCTTTTCTTGGTTCTATAAATTCAATGAGGCCAGAATCTATTAAAGAAGTTTTTGAGATACAATTTACATGCAGTGAAATGGATTTAAGTGTATAATGTAGTCAGTCTTGACAAATGCATACATTCATGTGACCCACATCCCTGTTGTTGGAGGTCCAAGGGAACAAAAAGTGCCCACCCAACTGAGAAGTCATTGGTTTTGGTGGCACTGAGTCTCCGTTGCTGCTTGTGGGCTCTAGTGTGGTGAACGGGCGCTGCTTTTGTTGCGGTGCACGTGCGTCTCATTGCAGTGGCTGCCCTTGTTGCTGACTGAGCTCAGCCGCTAGGCGCGCAGGCTTCAGCAGTTGTGGTGCATGGGTGGCCCGTGTCATGTGGAATCATCCCAGACCAGGGATTGCGCCCATGTCCCCTCCATTGGCAGGTGGATTCTCATCCACTGTACCATGAGGGATGTCCCTGAGAAGCATCTTGAGATGAATAATCAAGGTGGACAACTCCATCCATATAACCAGTGGATCAGTTTATCATAGGGTTACTTATAGGGTGGGATCTGGCAGTCAGCAATTCTGAAGCATTCACAGCTGCACTCTGCACCTTCAAGAAGCCACTGCAGGAATTTTATAGTTAACCTAGCGTATGGGGATCTGTGCTTGGAAGCAGAAAGTACATTCCTAAGTCAAGATTTATGAATAGGCAACCAGTAGGTGCTGGGAATACATCAGCAAAGGTCTTCATTGTTTGACGACTAACAGTGCATGGAGGTCTCCTGGTCCTAATGGCTGTTAAACAATATCTGTTAACTGTTACTAAAAGCCCTTGACAATAGGAAAGGGATTTACCACACAGTACAGTTCTGGGTGGGGTCAGCAGGAGGACGGGAAGAACTGTATGGGCCCAAGACGGCATCAGTTATGCCCATAGCCATACACTTGTCAATAGAAGGAATACCTGCATCACCCCAGAAATTTCCCCCATGCCTTTCCCAGCCAACTCCCCTTTGCAGAACAACCCCTGCCCTGATTTCTGTCACCATAAATTAATTCTGTATAGTTATAGCTTATACACTCATTTGTGTCTGGGTTCTTAAGATTCATTCTTATCGTCGTATGTATCAGTAGTCCCTTTTTATTGCTGAGAAGTAGTCAGTTGCATAACTGGCAGTTTATCCATTCTCCCATTGGTGGACACTTGGGCTGTTTCCAATTCTTGGCTGGTAAGAATAAAGCTACTATACGTACTCTTGTCCAGTACTTTTTGTGGACATATTTGTCTTTCCTTTCTCTTGAATAAATACCTTGGAATGCAATTGCAAGGTTATAGGGTAGACGTATATTTAACTTTTAAAATTTCCAAGTGGTTTTCCATAGTGCTGGTGTCGTTCTGCATTCCCAGCATTCTAGTGTTGTTGTTGTTCTTAATATCGTGGTGGCAGCATTTGGCATTGGCAGTCTCATCATTTTGCCCAGTCTTGCAAGTATGTAGTGAAATCTCATGGTTTCACTTTGTATTACTCTGATGACTGTTGGTATTGAATCATACGCTTATTGACCCTTTGTGTATTTTCTTTTGTTCAGTGTTCAGGTGCTTTACCCATTTTTTAACTGAGAATTTTTTATTTGTTTTATCTTTTTCCCCATATGTATTACAGTTTTCTCATCATTTATTGAGATTTCCACTATTGAAATTGCTTTGGTGGGCGCATTGAAAATCATTTGACCGTGTATATGTGGGCCTCTTTATGTACTCTCCATTCTGTTATATTCTGTTGATTTGTTTGTGATTGATTATATCCTCAGCATTCAGTTTAGGACCCAGTAAATGGTCAGTGAATGGAAGGACATAACAGTGAAATTAGGGAAGAAAGTAGGCGACAGAGTCTTTGTTCTGGGCCATTCTAAGGGAATTCTCTTTTAAAATAGCCACTGAGGTAGTTTTTTAGGCATAGGCAGTCCATAGTTTTCCCATTTAGCACCCAAGACACATATGCTTAGTTGTGGAGACATTATTTATGCCAGAAAAGAATTTGTTAATATGGTTGTATGAGTAGTTTCAGAAATATAACTTGAGCTCCAACTATTTAGAGTACTTGGTACATTGAAGCACTTTGTACACTTGTAATTTATAGCACTTTGTACACTTTGAGTATCTGCTGGTTAATTATTAGCTTGACTTTTTAAGCTATGACCGATCATGGCGCTTATGGGATTTGGAAGCTCAAGAGGAGATCCTGCATCAGGAGGGCCACAGCATGGGTGTGTATGACATTGCCTTCCATCAAGATGGCTCTTTGGCTGGCACTGGGTAAGGCTTCTTCCACATAGCCGGGGCAGCTCAGTCGTCTGACCTCTGACATCTGCCTGCTTCCACAGAGAATTGGGTTCAAAGTACTCATTCATGAGTTGTTTTGTCAGGGGACTGGATGCATTTGGTCGAGTTTGGGACCTGCGCACCGGACGTTGCATCATGTTCCTAGAAGGTCACCTGAAGGAAATATATGGGATAAATTTCTCCCCCAATGGGTAAATAAGCTCACTGAATGAGGGGTGGCCAGGGTTATTGGTCAGAAAGTTTTCTGTGTTTCTGACTTCCTCGCTGTATCTAATCCGCAGCTACCACATTGCAACCGGCAGTGGAGACAACACCTGCAAAGTGTGGGACCTCCGACAGCGCCGTTGTGTCTATACCATTCCTGCCCATCAGAACTTAGTGACAGGTGTCAAGTTTGAGCGTAAGTTTTCCTTCTGTTGTAAGCCTAACTTCAAGACAAACAGATTGCGTTTGTATGAAATGCAGGCCAGGTGTTAGCTTAACTTGGAAGGGGAACATGAGAGAATTTGGACCCTGTCGAAAGAACAAATGATAATTTCCTTCCCTCGACCACCCTTTCAGACAGAGCTGTGACTGCAGTCTTCTTGTTGCTAGGAAGTAAAGAAGACTTCTGTGCATGTTTTGCTTTCCATGGACGGTCCAAGCTCTTAGTTCTTAATATTATTTTGAATAGGTTGTGTATCAGGGAAAGAACCAAAAGACCTTAATAATGTTAGTTGTTTCCCTAAGACTGTCTGTAGTTGTTCTCTGTTTTGTAGAGGCCTAGTAAAAACGCAGATCAGAGCTTGGCGTTTTGTGAATGCCGAAATAATATCTTTTTGAAAATAGTATATTCTAGTGGATTTGGGGGCTTCCCAGGTGGCACAGCGGTAAAGAATCCACCTGCCAGTGCATGAGATGCAAGAGACGTGGGTTTGATCCCTGGGTTGGGAAGATCTGGAGGAGGAAATAGCAAGCCACTCCAGGATTCTTAACTGCTTTGGTTTTTTTTTTTCCTCATGTGGCATGTGGATTCTTAATTTCCCAACCAGGGGTCAAACTCACACACCCTATAGTGGAGGCATGGAATCTTAACCACTGGACCGCCAGGGAAGTAACCCACTCTAATATTCTTGCCTGGAAAATTCCGTGGACAGAGGAGCCCGACAGGCCACCAAGAGTCAGCCACACCTGAGCACCCTGCAGATTTGGGTTCTTTTCCTTTCTTACACTCTCGAATATTTCAAGTCCTGAAGTAATTCCTCTTCTCTTTTGTAGCTATCCATGGGAATTTCTTGCTCACTGGTGCCTATGATAACACAGCCAAGATCTGGACTCACCCAGGCTGGTCCCCTCTGAAGACTCTGGCCGGCCACGAAGGCAAAGTGATGGGCCTAGACATTTCTTCTGATGGGCAGCTCATAGCCACTTGCTCCTATGACAGGACCTTCAAGCTCTGGATGGCTGAATAGGCAGGACCATGGGAGAAGGACTCAAGCCTCACTCCCTTTTGAGCCATTTTCAAAAGGAAGGAATTGATGTGTTTTGTTCTATCATGTATTTTGCCAATTACCATGTATATAGATCCTCAGAAGAATTGAATTTCTGTCTCAGCTCCCACTTCAGGCCAGCAGCCCAATCCCTGGGTGTTGGTCAACCCCTTCCCTGGTTGAAAAATTTTAGTTTTCATCTTCAAGCCCCTCCGTGAACTTTGTAGACATTGTTTTTATTAATCTTTTGTTTGAATGCCCTCTTGCTTCCCTCAAAGCACTCAGGGTTTTTACTTCTTGAAACCTGGCTTTCTGTTACATGGTACACGTTTCAGGACCCTATGTGACCCAGAGAGCAGGACGGCTGTGCTGTATGCAGGAAGCCCTCGAGTAGAGAAGCACATCTCACTGTGCGCTGGCTGAGCAGTGCCTGACAGCGAGAACCCTGAGAATGGAAGGCGAAGATGTAGACCGCAGCTGCATCCTGGGTCACGCAGTGCAGGTTCTACCTCATCCTGTTGAGTTCACTTGGAACACTAGCTGCGTCGGGACTTTCAGAGCTGAGCATCCGCCTCTTCAGAAGATGTCTTCCATTTTGCTTTGAAGTTTGGCACCCTTTGTGTTACCCCAAAACTAGGCCACTGTGTCAAGATCCAGTGAAATGTTTAGGAAGCAAACATGATGTCTCTATTGTGCAAGTCCTTTTCTTTTGGTTATTTATACGCACCCTTCATGTGGAGATAACTGGGGGGNCTGGAGGAGGAAATAGCAAGCCACTCCAGGATTCTTAACTGCTTTGGTTTTTTTTTTTCCTCATGTGGCATGTGGATTCTTAATTTCCCAACCAGGGGTCAAACTCACACACCCTATAGTGGAGGCATGGAATCTTAACCACTGGACCGCCAGGGAAGTAACCCACTCTAATATTCTTGCCTGGAAAATTCCGTGGACAGAGGAGCCCGACAGGCCACCAAGAGTCAGCCACACCTGAGCACCCTGCAGATTTGGGTTCTTTTCCTTTCTTACACTCTCGAATATTTCAAGTCCTGAAGTAATTCCTCTTCTCTTTTGTAGCTATCCATGGGAATTTCTTGCTCACTGGTGCCTATGATAACACAGCCAAGATCTGGACTCACCCAGGCTGGTCCCCTCTGAAGACTCTGGCCGGCCACGAAGGCAAAGTGATGGGCCTAGACATTTCTTCTGATGGGCAGCTCATAGCCACTTGCTCCTATGACAGGACCTTCAAGCTCTGGATGGCTGAATAGGCAGGACCATGGGAGAAGGACTCAAGCCTCACTCCCTTTTGAGCCATTTTCAAAAGGAAGGAATTGATGTGTTTTGTTCTATCATGTATTTTGCCAATTACCATGTATATAGATCCTCAGAAGAATTGAATTTCTGTCTCAGCTCCCACTTCAGGCCAGCAGCCCAATCCCTGGGTGTTGGTCAACCCCTTCCCTGGTTGAAAAATTTTAGTTTTCATCTTCAAGCCCCTCCGTGAACTTTGTAGACATTGTTTTTATTAATCTTTTGTTTGAATGCCCTCTTGCTTCCCTCAAAGCACTCAGGGTTTTTACTTCTTGAAACCTGGCTTTCTGTTACATGGTACACGTTTCAGGACCCTATGTGACCCAGAGAGCAGGACGGCTGTGCTGTATGCAGGAAGCCCTCGAGTAGAGAAGCACATCTCACTGTGCGCTGGCTGAGCAGTGCCTGACAGCGAGAACCCTGAGAATGGAAGGCGAAGATGTAGACCGCAGCTGCATCCTGGGTCACGCAGTGGAGGTTCTACCTCATCCTGTTGAGTTCACTTGGAACACTAGCTGCGTCGGGACTTTCAGAGCTGAGCATCCGCCTCTTCAGAAGATGTCTTCCATTTTGCTTTGAAGTTTGGCACCCTTTGTGTTACCCCAAAACTAGGCCACTGTGTCAAGATCCAGTGAAATGTTTAGGAAGCAAACATGATGTCTCTATTGTGCAAGTCCTTTTCTTTTGGTTATTTATACGCACCCTTCATGTGGAGATAACTGGGGGGAAAAAAAAAACCCTAATGGGTATTGCTAAACATAAACTTTCTTCTTTATTGCACACTTGCTACAGAGTAAAATCCTATTTAAAAAACTGTCATTTAAAGAATTATTTTGTATTGTGAAGCATTTTGTGAGTCCACAGAGATCCCTTTTTTTAAGTTTGGGATATAACAAATGATCTCAAGTATGGCTTCTTCCAATTCCATCTCCTTAGTAAGCACTCTGTCAGTCATTTTTTTTTTAAATAGAAGGCTGTTGCATTGTAGGCCAGACTACAGTGAACTGTATCTGGACCCTCTAATTCTTATTCATTGGCCATGCAGCAGTTACCTTCTCTTTCCACCCCAGATATACAACCACTGAAATCTGAATTCACACAGATTTCACACAAAAATAGAATTGGCAAGGATTGTGTATAGAGAAGTGAAGGGCTTATGTGATGGCTTTTTGAGCATTCAAAACACTGGTCCTTTGCTCCCCAGGGAGGCCGACAGTTACTCTTGTACAACCTGAATGAGTGACATGTAGCTAAATGGACTTTGTAGTCTGATTTCAGTTGCAACCAAGTGGTTGCGCATCCTGTGTGCCTCTGGAAGTTTTGGGTTATCAGCTCTGCCTTCTGTTGGGCACTTCACTCTTCACTGTTTAATGGGCTCTATTTCCTCCATAGTTGTGGTGTTTTAGTCGCAAAGTTTTGTCTGACTCTTGCGACCCCATGGACTGTAGCCTAGCAGGCTCTTCTCTCCATGAGATTCTCCTGGCAAGAATACTGGAGTAGGTTACCATTTCCTCCCTAGTTAAGCCATGAAAAATTGTTTTTTTCATAACTATGTAGTGTGTTGAAACTAATAATGAACCTTAGTATATTAGCATGCAATTTTTACATATAGTGTGTTCAAGATTTCCTCAAAGTGGAATTTCACTATCATTCAAACTTGTCTTCTGTTTGGTGAGATGGGGGGTTCCAAGTGATTTAGAAGTAGCAACTGAGTGAAAACATTTCATCTAAGCCTTTGGCAAAAGAAATGTGGAATATACGTTTCTTCAGCGGAAATATTGTTAGAAAGCCTTTGGCTGAGGAGCATACACTAAGTGTGGCATTTCATGATCAAGGTGAGATAAACACTACCGCCATCGCTTAAGAGGACACTCTAGATCCTGCCAGGCAGTACAGACATCTTGTTTAATTCTCACAGTCTCATGAGTTATTCTTGCCTTTTTTTACAAACAAAACTGCAGTTCAAAGTAACTTGCTCCAGATTACCTAATTAGTAAGTGGTAGAGTCTGGTCTCTGTGACCTTATAAGAGGTTTCATAGGACTTTAGCAACACTGACCAGACCAAGAAAAAAAAAAGTCCAGCCAGCACAGCCTGTTCCCTGTACAAAGCCTGAACTTTTTAACTGCTGTACCTTGTATTTATTTTTTACTGGCATTTATTTTTTGGTGGCGTTTATTCCCAGACCATTATGTTTTTTGTTTCTTCATTTTCTTCTGGGGTATGTTTTTCTTCTGTGCCACCTCCTCTTCCGGTTTAGGAACAATCATTTTCAATGAGAATTTGTCCTTTTTTCAGCGTGGCAGGGACAGTAAGGATCNTATTTATTTTTTACTGGCATTTATTTTTTGGTGGCGTTTATTCCCAGACCATTATGTTTTTTGTTTCTTCATTTTCTTCTGGGGTATGTTTTTCTTCTGTGCCACCTCCTCTTCCGGTTTAGGAACAATCATTTTCAATGAGAATTTGTCCTTTTTTCAGCGTGGCAGGGACAGTAAGGATCGTCTCAGTGTGGCAGGGAGAGCTCCTGGACCGGGTGAACCCACCACGAGCTCTGTAAATCCTGCGCCCCCTCTCGGGGGCTTTGTTTACCTGGATGTGCTTGGTGGCCAGAGCATCTGCATCTAAGCCCTTCAGTTCAGCATTGCTCTCTGTATCTTTGAGCATGTACCATAAAAACAGCCCTCTGGACCACCAACCCTGCATCCAGCCCTGCTTTGGCCTGAGCATACCTACAAACTACCATTGTGACGACAGAATGGCATGGCACATATTGTGTGCGGGGACATCGTTCAGATACTTGGTGGCATTTCAAATATGCATGCCCTAGATGGCCTGGGCCGTTTCACGTGTTCTTAGAGTGAACATATGAAGATTTTGAACCTCTTGATTTGCATGATTTTCTGGGGTTTCTGGGTCAACTGAATAACAAACCATTTTCAGAAGTCACCTTCTTTCCCCTGGCTGGCAGCATGTAGGCTGCATGATGCCTGGAGTTACTGGAAGAGACGTGAACCAGCAGGAGTCTGCCAGAGTGCTGGCCGCCTTCCTGAAGAAGTTCAGGAAGCTGAAAGTCCCTGAATGGGTAGACACTGTCAAGCTGGCCAAGCATAAAGAGCTCACTCCCTACAATGAGAACAGACCCTACACACAAGCTGCTTCCATTGCACAGCACCTGCACCTCCAGGGGCACTGGGCTTGGACCCACGACCACGTTCTCTGGGGGGGCATCAGAGGAATGGCGTCATGCCCAGCCACTTCAGCAGCAGTTCCAAGAGTGTGGCCTATCAGGTCCTCCAAGCCCTGTAGGGGCTGAAAATGGTGGAAAAGGACCAAGATGGGGGCTGCAAACTGAAATCTCAGGAAAAAGAGAGCTCTGGACAGAATGGCCAGATAGGTGGCAGCCGGCAACAAACAGCATTAGAGCAAATGATCCTGGGTTAATAAATTGCCTCATTCCTTAAAAAAAAAAACGTCACCTCAGGTCACTTACCGGAAAAGCCTGTTCTACCGTTTATACCACATCACTGCATCTGTTACTCTGACTTCATGCCAAAGGGAGTTAATTTCATCACTTGTACCTGTGAACTTACAAGGAGCCTGCAGTGTTATTCAACAGGAAACTATTTGTATTTTGGGTCAGATGGTGCTTTGTTCTGTAGAAATGTCTTCAGCATTGCAGCATGTCTTAGCATCCCTGACCTCTGAGTACCAACAGCCAGAAACAAAACTCAGCCCTGCACTGGAGGACCAAAGATTTCCAAATGCGCTCTAGAAGGACGGCACTGCCCAATGTTAGAACCATTAATATTAAATGTGAAAACAGAAGATGCTGCAGTGTTAAGTATAACCTTCCCTATTCCAGAATCCTCAAAGCTGAGTCTTGCTTCGTGAATCAGCCACTCCAAGAGTAGCGGTTCTGTTTCGACTGAAAGGCCTCCACCATATGCTAGCTGGGTGACCTTGAACAAGGTAGCTAAACTTGGAGAGCCTCAGTTTCATCTGTGAAACTGGGGTGAGACCTCCTGAACTCGGGAGCAGTCGGCCCTAGTACAGAGGCAGGTGCTCCTTCCTGAGCTTCCCTCAGCTCCTCTCTCTGTTCCTCATGGCTCTGAGAACGTGAGCTCATTGCCTAATTTACCTGCCACAAGGTTAAGAAGCAAGAATGTGTAAAGAAATGAAGTCAGTGGGGAGAAGTGTGGAGTTCCAGCTTTAGGGTAATTACCTGATGGTGCAAACGGAGAGGTAGATGTTAGTCCCTTGGCAGGATATGAAGGCGGCTTTCCAGTTTCGTAATGGAGAACTTTTCCTTCACAGTGGAGCTTAAGGCTTTGGTGTTGCTAAACATGAGGTCTGCATGTCTTGGCAATTTGGGACTGTCTTATACATCAAGACCCGTAAGAATTTATAGAAGCTACCTTCATGAAACTCACAAAATGTTATATAGAACAAATGAAATCAACTCAGTTTCTGGCCTCTGAAAGCTTATTCTACAAATTCATCCCCACAAAACAAAATGTTATTGTTTTGTGATGGTGTTCTAATTTGCTTTGAGGTCGTTTCAGAGACCTGAGTCACCAGGTAGCATTAAAAGTGGGGAAACGAAGTCAGGGTTTTAGATACAACAGAGGTGGCCACCGGCAGTCAAGCAGCATCCAAATTCTATCCAGTTTTCCTTGGTCCCTAGATGCTGTCACACAAAATAAAAACCAGGGTCCCCTGGCCATGTTGCTTGGGATGGGAGCTAAGGCTTTTACTCTATCCAGAGTTTCTGCCTTACCTCTTTTTTTCCTTTTTTTTCGGCTGCACCTCATGGCATGTGGAACCTTAGTTCCCTTGCAGTGGACTCAGGATGTCCTAACCACTGGACTGCCAGAGATTCCCTGCCTTACTTCTTTTTTTGTAAAACATAATTTTATGTATTTTTGCCTGCACTGGGTCTTCGTTGCTTTGCGAGGCCTTTCTCTATTGCAGTGAACAGGGGCTTCTCATTGCAGTGGCTTCTCTTGTTGCCGAGCTCAGGATATAGGCAGGCAGCCTCCATAGTTGCAGCTTAGTTGCTCCTCGGCGTGTGGTATCTTCCCCGACCGGAGATCAAACCTGTGTCCCCTGCATTGGCAGGCGGGTTCTTATCCACTGTGCCACGATGGATGCACCCTGCCTTACCTCTTAAGGCCAGAATTACAATGGTTGAGGAATAAAAATCTTTTCCTCCAAATCCCGGATTTCTTTTGCTCCACTAACTCTGGTCTCTTTTCCCTTTAAACGTTTATACTCCTAACACTCCATGAACCACATACTAACAAGAGGTCATCGTGAACAAGAAGCGACTGAGTGGGCTGCCCTCCTTACCGATACGGACTCTGCCACTCCTGGTCAGTCCTACCCTTCTCTCCCCCTAGTTCTGACAGAGGACCAGCCAACGGGTGGTTGAATAAGTGAATAAATTAACGAATGCAGGCCCTTTGTACCGGGAATGGTTGCAAGAGAGCCAAAGAGAAAAAGGAGAGGACAAACACACTTGCTCCCGATTGAAGTTCACTCCCAGATTTTTTTTAAGCAACAAATAGTAAAAAGAGCAACTCAAAAAACAAAACAACAAAAAAAATGTGAACTGAGTTCAAAGCAGCTCCAGTAAGAAGTGCAACCTGCTCTTTGGGCTGGACAGGCTCCTGGGTCCCTCATCCAGCCTTTTGGCACAACTTGCTTCTGGCTCTGTAATCACAGGGCTGTTCTCTGCCCTTCCGTGACCCATGGTTCACACCCAGAGGTCTCTTCACATCTTCCCCAGAGGTTAGCTTTCAGAGGTTCTCGTTATAGCAGGACTCTTGCTAGAGGCACAGCCTAGCCGACCCCTGGATTGTAAAAATGACCACCACTATGAAGGAAGACCAACCCCAAGTGGTGCTCCGCAGTCCCCATGCCCAGCAGCCGCCAGGAAAGGTGTCTGGAACAGACGCTCACCCCACCCCCCAGAAAAATCGTCTGGTGCAAAAGATGGAGAAGATGAACAACACGGTGCCGCAGAGGACGGCCGCCATCGTGTAGGCAAAGATCCGGAAGTGCGGGTTGCGGAAACGCTCCCGCAGAGAGTAACGGCTGGGCATGGGGACTGGCCTGGTGCCAGGGCCCAGGTCCTGGGGGTGCCCAGCCTGGCTCCCAGGCTCAGGGCCCAGGTCCAGCGTGTAGACCCGGGGCTGGCGCAGGAAGTAGCGGCTCTTGGGCTGGTCCTTGAGGCAGAGCTGGTGGCCTTCCAGGATGACATGGTGGGGCTCCAGGCGGAGCAGGGTGAGCACGGCCGTATCCGTGGGCAAGTCGGTGACGGGCTGTCCGGAGGCCAGCACGGTGGGGTGGCGGCAGAGCGGGCAGAGCAGGCGGCGCCTCGGAGTTGCCAGGCTGATGTGTGCCAGGCACTCCACGCAGAAAGAGTGGCAGCAGTCCAGCACTTTGGGGGTGTGGAATGTGTTGTTGAAGGGGTTCCAGCAGACAGGGCACTCAGGCTCCCGGGCCTGCTGCTCTGCCATCCTCAGACCAGACGCTGGGGGGGTAGGGGGGTGGGGTGGTGCTCTGACAGCAGACGTCCTGGCAGAAAAGGGGCAAAGGAACACCCATTAGTCTCCGTGCCCGTGCTTGACCCCAGGCTGTGTCTTGAGGGTTGTTGAAAGGCATTACCATCCATATTTATTTCGCAGATGAAACTGAAACTTACATTCAAAAAGATGAAGTGAAATAAACTTATCTATAAAACTGAAATAGATGCAGAAACAAACTTGCGGTTCTCAGGCCGGGAAGGGATAAATTGGGAGATCAGGACTGACGTGTACACAGTACTATATACAAAGTGAATAACTAATAAGGACCTACTGTTCAGCACAGGGAACTCTACTCAGTACTCTGTAATGACCTGTATGGGAAAAGAATGTAAAGAAGAGTGGATATATGGAAAGTTATGACCAACCTAGACAGCATATTAAAAAAA